>JAEQBH010001676.1:0-306660 GCA_016808115.1 Tetrastigma voinierianum | reverse complement strand
CTCTCATGCAATGTAGAGACTCTCATCCTCCCTAGCCTTGAACACAATGATTTCTCCAACAAAGGGAGAGATGGAGGGAAAAATCTGCTCATGAATGCCTCCACCAGTTCATCCCAAGTATTCACTGAACAACTGGCAGTAAGTCAAACCATGTGACTTCCACGTCTCTCAATGAGAATGGGAAGAGTTGAAGCTTGATTACATCTGGTCTTACTCCATTCAGTTTCACAATGTTTGTCATCCTCATAAATCTCCCTAGGTGCTCATTTGGATCTTCAAAAGGGTAGCCAATGAACTGTGTTGTCAAACATTGTAATCAAAGCTGGCTTCAACTCAAAACTGTTTGCTTCAATAGGGGGTTGTCTCAATGACAGAGCATTCTTTCGATGATAGCCTCCAAAATTCTCTCCATCAGGAAATAGCCTCGCACTTCTCCGCTTCTTCTCTTCTTTGGAATAGTATGCAATCTTTTCTATTTGATTAGTCATAATGCCTATCTTTCAAGACCGGTAGCTTTTCTCGCATTTTTCGTAATTTCTAAATTTATATCTAGAGGCAAAAATTTACTTCGACTGCATTTAATACCTTCCGAAACGGAAGCACACGAGATCAAATAGAGTTAGTGGTAACAAATATTATATATCTATTACGCTTCCAAAAAAAGATCACATTTATTTAGCCACTATCATAAAACTATTTTTTGTGATTTTCTCGTATTTTTGTAAAACAAAGAAAAATGTCCAAATTAGAATTTCTCTCTTTTGTTAGAATAATGATTTTTAAATTCTTTCGATACCCCAGCAACGGCGCTAAAAACTTGTTAAGACCTCATTGTATATGCAAATTTATGATATTGTCACCAGAGGAATATTATCTAATCCCTGGAAGAATAACACCAAAACTTATTAAGACCAAATATAACTTGTATACTTATAAGAAGAATTGTTTTTTCATTGAACTCATTTAAAGATTTTAGTTCGGTCTTAAACACTGCAAGTGCATAGGTCGTAAAAGTAATAAAGTGAAGCTATAAGTCCAAATATCGTTCCCACAGAGAATGAAAAGAATTTAAACTTCAACTACCCTAACTACTTAAGTTCTATACTATTTGAACTTCCATTTCAGAGTAAATTTAGTAACCTAATAAGAATTTTAATAACATGAATCCTACATTTAAAATAAAGGGAAAAAATAAATAAATCCTAGATAATAACTAGACTGAACCAGATTATTGCTAGAAGTAGACACTGGGATTTCACTGCTGTGAAATTATCAATTCCTGTATCATAATCTAATTATATTTTCTCCTGAGTTGGAATCCGACTCACAAGAGGTAAGGTAGTATAGCTCGATCTTCCAACCATACTACCGAGCAGATTCATGTTCATTCCTAAATCATGATTCTAATCAATTACTTGTAATTAGAATTTCTCTACAAGATTTGGGTATTTTTCTTTTCCAATACTTCATACTCATTTCTTATGACTGCAGATTTCTTGCTTCCCAAGACAAGGCAACATAAATTCCTACAAAATGAATGATGTTCCATCCTAAGATCTGAAAGAGTTTTCCCTTTCCTTGATTAGATCTCAGCGAACACGGGATCAAGATCATTCCTCCAGACTAAGGAGAGATATCTAATTGATTAAAGTGATATATCACTCAACCCTTCACAAACCATGAGCAAATTGAGGATTTATCTAAGTAACCTTTCAGAACTCATTAGTTCTCCAATATTAGTCTAGCATACCCCTAAGTAACTGATCTATACTCTCAGGAATCTCCATCTCTGTGTCACTTAGAGGGCCTCCCCGAAATCGAGCCGCATACAGTCCTTTCAATGAGTATCCGCTTACCAAAATCGGGGAACACTAATGTAAGACCGTGAAAATTCTAATTTTCCAAAAAAGAGAAATTGGTACTTCGTCAAATCGAAATTTTTCTAGATCTCGGATGACGAAACGGATTTCACCGTTGAATCGTCTCGCAAAATCTAGCTACCACATCAAATTCCGAGATAGTAGCGATTTCGTCGAATTCCTATGAGGCACCGGGAGTGTGCTGGACACTTGGCACATTATGAGTGGCTCAAGAGATGCCACGTGTCATATGTAGAATGAGTCAAACATGAGCTCAAATGGGACCCATGAGAGACACATGGCATTATGCCATTGGAAGGAAATCCATGGTAAATGGATGAGAGGATAAGGTGTAATCCTAAGAACCAATGAGAATTGGACATGTGGCAAGTGAGAGGACATCCCACTTGACCCCTACCTTCTCCCAAACAGTTTAGGAGGGAAAAAGAGAGAAATAGAGAGAAAAAGAGAGAAAGGAAGAGGATTTTAGAGAGAGATAGTCTACCTTCTCTCTAGATTACCCGACGATCGGACTGTCGAATCCCCAGTGAGACAATAGGCAAAGTTGATCCCCACTGCAAGAGCTACGCATGGGTACCGATATTGTGGAGTTTCGGCAACTCTTGGAGGTAGGGTTTTCTCCTACTTGTTTCATTCTTTGGCTACGAGCCATTTTAATGGTTAGGGATGTTCGGGGGCCGGAATGGTCATTCATTCGATTCCAAAACTTGGACTTAGTGGCGAAATCCCTATAGTGGTTTTGGACAGTCTCGAAACTGACCGTGGACTGTATGTGTTGCTTGTGTGTTGATATGTTATTGCTATGATTGAATAACATGTTGTTATGTTTTGTGCGATGCTTTGGGCAGTTCCAAGATGGACTATCGGTTTGTTTATTAGCCCATGTGAGCTAATTTTAGGTGTTATTTCTATGAATGAATAACATGTTGCTTTGCGTGAATTTCATTAATATTTGCATGTTTAATATATTAACATGAATTATTGTGAAATGGCATATTGCATTTCATATGCACCGGGGTAATCTAGAACAGTAGGCATGGGTGCATGACATGAAAAACATGGTTGTCAAATGAATTTGATGGGAAGATTTTTCAGTACCACTTTGAGGTTGTCCAATTGGCTTCATCGCAGGATGACTCCATGACTGCTTCGGAGAGTTATCCAACAATTCACCTCAGAGGGTTGTCCAACAGAATTTTATCTTAAAAAATTGGTATTATGTTTTCAAAAACAAAACCTTTTAAAATAATGTTTCACACTCGCTTGTGCATGCGCAGGAGCCGCGAGGACTCGAGATGTGGGAATGGGTGTGTCACATTCTCATCCATAACATCTAGACATTCGAGTAGGAATCATGAATTCACTTGACTATGTGTGTTTTCCATTGCATGAGCACTTAGGTGGGGAGTAACCCAATGTACGAAAATTCAACTACTGGGCATTACTCACCTCAGGGATCCCCCTTTCAGGTATAAGGAGTATTCAAGAAGCAGGCGCTCACTAGAGGCTGCTTTTGAGAAGAAAGCCGACATGTGGCTTTGACTTTATGTTTTTGTAAAACATGTATGTAACATTATGATTAGTACATGTTTGTATATGAGTGTAATTAACTCCTGAAACTATTATAATATAGTTAGTTATATTTTGATGAGTATGGATGTATGGGCCCAACGTGGCCATTTTTACTTATGTTTGAGTCTCGGGTAGAGAGACACTCATTTTGTGGCATTGAGACACTCAATGGCTACATGTATTCCACGAGTTGAAGGGTTGTCAACGGACCCCCGGGTCGGGGCACAATTATATTCAAGAACAACTAAATTCAACATTCAACTCAGGAAATTTTCTTCTCATTGTGAAGAAAAGACCATAACTAACATTAGATCTCTCCCAGCGGAAGTTGTGTTCTAAAAAACTAGATTACAGTGTACACTGAAATACTGATAAGGAAAATTCCATTGTAAATGCAATCAACTGAATGAATGATTTCCAACTTTTGTCTGGAGTTCATTTAATTCAATCAGTAATCGTAAATGAATTTCAACTTCAAAACTTCTGAACAAATTACTGTTTCAGATCTAGTAAATAATAAAAAATTCACACTAAATCTAATCTATGAAGAAAAGAAAATAAAAGAAAAGAAAAGAAAAATATAATACAAAAGAGTCCTCGCCCCGTGTACTTTGGTTCGTTTATGCCGACCGACCGCCTCACTTCTCCGTAATTGTTTCTATTTATAGCTCAAAAGTTTGGGCCCTAAAATTAAGGCTATGTGTGAATCCCTAAAAATTATGTCCCATATTGCCTTCTCTGTCGCGACCTAGCAGTTATGTCGTGACAGAGTTTTGTGTCTTCGTTGCAGGTCTTTGCTATAGATATGCAATCTTCTATTACGACTTGAGGATCTTGTGCTACTTTTTACTTCATTTGCGATAGCGTATTTTTGTTGCAACATTCTTCTTTCTTTCAGTATTAGAACTTTGTCGACCCAGTTTTCTTTGTCGCGATAATATTTTGTGCATTCCTCGATAGCTTATGTCGCAACATCAATAATCATGTCGCAATACGCTTTCGCTTCATTTCTTCCGATCGTGTCGCGGACTAGTTTCTCATGTCGCTGACAAAGATTTCGCTCGCTGCGTTGCAACACCATTCAGACATTCGCATTTCCGCCGCGACCGTAAAGTCTATCGCGACGAAGGCTTGTTATCACTGAGCTTGACTTTTTGTTGCAGCTTTGTTCTGATGTTGCGACTTGACTTCTTGGAGTTGTCAATATTTGCTATGGCGACCCAGTTTTCATGTCGCAACAAGACTCTTCTGTGTTCAGCTTACTTGTGCTATCGCGACCAAGTTTGTTATGTCGCAACCTCGTTTATCTTTGTTAAGCTTATTTCTGTGTTGCGACATTAAAGATCCATGTCGCGACATAGATTTATCTCCTCAATCGCTGCAACGCTGGTTCCTTTGTTGGCGAATTGCACCGCAATTAACAAGTAAGCCGTCATTTGTCACGACATACCCTTTTCTTGTCGCGGATTGAACTTTCAATGCTCCTTCTCGCCTCAATCACTCCATGTTGCAAGAGTCAGTGTCACAACAGAATAGATTCTGTCGCGACATAGATTCTACCTTCAGGTCTTTCATTATGTCGCAACATAACTGATCTTTGTCTCAGCTGACTTCTTCCCATTTTCTGTCGCAACATGCTATCTTTTGTTGCGACATAGCTTATCTGCCAAATTTTTAAATCTTGTGTTGCGACATAGAAAATGTTGTTGCGACACAGTTCTCTAGCCATTTGCTTAGACATTTGTCACGACCTAGAAAGTCTGTCGCGACAGAGACTGCTGCAATTACTGTTTTTCTCTTCTTTCTTACTGGAAATCTCTCCTTTTTGAATTAACTCCTACAAAACACAAGTTTGTAAATATTCCATAATTTGGCATTAAAATAGCTCTGAAAATACTAAAAACAAGCCAAAAAAATGGATTAAAAATAAATGAGTTTAAGACTCATCAATTACCTTCATAATTTACACCGTCATATTCATTAAAATTACCATCATTATGACCACTTAATCGACTTGCTTGGCATTTTTGAGTCATATTTTCAATAATTTATAAATTTTTTTTCTTGTCTTTCCATGCTTTTTGGATCTAAAAAATGCGCTCCTACCATCCTCCATTTCCATCTCCATATTTGAAGATGTGAATAGTGCATCTCAAAATATGGAGATCCACTATTCACATTTGACAAGAAATCGTTTTTAATAGGGTTTGAACCAATGACCTTTAGGTTAAAGGTAAGTGTCTTAACCATTGTGCTACAATACCACCTGTAAAAAATTTTATGCCCTTCCTAACTTTATTTCCTAGGTCTGCCACTGCTATTCCCCTATTATTTTAATATTATACTATTATTCTCTCATTATTTTATTCTTTTAATAATAAAATAATTATTTTAATAATATTTTATAACATATTTTATTTTAAAGATATATTTATATATTTATTATTTATTATTTTTAATTATTTTCCACTTACAATATAGTAAAATGATTTTAATAAATTTGAATAATTTAAATTTTTTATTAAAATTATTTTTTGATAATGATTCATTTTTATTTATATTGTAAATATAAGGTATTAAGATTTTAATTAATTAATTCAATAATTTCCATGCCAAAATGGTTAGAAGATTTATAGAGTCATCTCCTGCGAAAAATGTATGAAGGAAATAATGAAATCATTGAAATATTCAAAAAAATAGAAAAGAAAAGAGATTAACGGTTTACTGAAATGACTAAGGAGTCAGAGAAACGTTATCAATTGATGAGGCTATAAGCCGAAAATGAATGCAACAAATATGAGTTGGAACGTGAAAGACAAGAAAAATAAAATATGGAAAAAAATCTTGATTCCATATCTGATCCATTCGAGCATAAGTATTTCAAGGTGAAAAAAATTGAGATTATTGAAAAAATGACTCAAAAATCCCAAACAAGCGATCAAGGGTCATAATGATGGTAATTTAGCAATTTTAATGAATATGACAAAGGTAAATTATGAAGGTAATATACGACAGACATTTTATATTGTGTATTTTTATTTCATGATTAATGTAATTTTATTATATAGCTTTATTAATGTTGTTTTATTTTCTAATGTAATATGATATTCTATAATATAATATTTATTAGTTTAAAATTCATTTTTAGGTTTTTAATAAATTTTTAGTTTTTTTAATATAATTTCATATTTATTTTTAAATAAAAATAAACATATTTGATATATCATATTCCTAAAAATATTCTAATTTGATAATATAAAGATTTAAATAATGAATAGTGATTTGGAATTGAAAATGAAGATTGTTGGTTGGAGTTAGAACTCCAAAAAATGGGCCCATCATCTCCAAATATGGAGAATATGCCAATTTGGAGTTGGAAATGGAGATTTGTAATTGAAGTTGCTCTTCTAACTCCAACCAATTATCTCAATTTTCAACTTCAAATCACTATTCATTATTCGAATCTTTCTTTTTTCAAATTAGAATATTATAAAATAAGTATTATATATATATATATATATATATATATATATATATATATATATATATATATATAATTTTATTTTTATTTAAATTTAAATATAAAATTATAATAATAAATCAAATTTAATAAATAAAATATATTAAAGCCCAAAAAATGCATTTTAAATTGATAAATATTATATCATGGAGCATCATATTACATTAAAAAATAAAGAAGCATTAATAAAAGCAACATAATAAAATTACATTAACTAAATGATAAAAACATAATATAAAAACTAATATGGTGGTAACAAATGTTAATTATTTAAATTTTAATGTTAATTATTGAATTAGTTAATTAAAATTCTAAAGCTTTATTATTTACAATATAAATAAAAAATGTATTATATCATTATCAAATGAATACAAAGTCTTCTTTTTGAGGTATTTTTATGCCACCAAAACCCAATACAAATTACTAAAGGATACAAATAAAACACTATTTCATAGGAGAAAAGTGGGAAAAACACAAAATAAAAAGTCAAAGATTGCGTAAAAGTTCAGACGATTCGTGGAAATTTCGCGAAGGGCTACGAAAAATTCTCAACTTGCAAATTTGGCAAGGTTTGCTACTTCATCTTTATGCATCACCGTCACTTTTCTGCTTGGTGTCGAATCGCAACCGGATTCCTCTATGCCTTGACTTGAATCTGCTCAAGACATGTAATCCAAAAACAACCAAACTTACCACAAAATTTGATTAGTAGCATTGATAGGTCCTTAACATGTCAACTGGGTTAATTAAACCAATTACTACACAAAAAGTGCTCAAAATATAGAGTGTTAAAGGTATAAAATAGTACTTTTTGGGTAGTAATCATTACATACAGTGAATGAAAATCTTTTAGGATAATGTTGTAAATATTTTATGGATAAATGGACTAGAGGTGGTTGATGTAGTATAATTGCACGGGTTGTGTTTTTGGTAGAGCTCCCCGAACAAAGGGGACTCTGCTCTAATTTTGTTAAATTAAGGACCCCAGGTTATTTATGGATTTTATTAATGCTCTCATGGTGTAAATGGTTGTTAGTATGTAATGTCGTCCAAGGGGGTATTTGGGGAGTTACAAAGTTGGTATCAGAGCGTAAGCCTTAGGTCTTACATAGGAGCTGTAGGCTATGGATTACCACTAAAGAGATAGGATTAAGGTGATTGAGATTATTGATTGTTGATTAGGATGTCTTGAACATCAAGGAACTAAATTGTGAATCAATGTGCAGGACAGACGACAGACAAGGACGTGGATGTGGACGTGAGCGTGGTCATGGAGGTCAAGCAAATCCACCACCACCACCACCCCCTCCCGATGCCATGAATGGTATCTATCAATGTTTGAGGGAACTCACCACTCTGGTGCAACACCAGAACATAAACAACAACAACAACCACACTGGTGGGGCTCATCCATTAGCCCAAGTACCAGGCAACGGGGAGGAGAATCGGAGAATGGTCATTCTTTGAGAGTTTTTCCAAGGAAGCTCAAATCCCTTGGATGCGGATAGGTGGATCCGCCAGGTGAAGAAGGTATTTGACGGCATGGGAGTTGCCAAGGACCTTAAGGTCGGCTTGGCGATATATTTATTTGATGGAGAGGCCGATCATTGGTGGGAATTAGTGAAGAAAGGGAGGGACACAGATGCACTCACTTGAGGGGAGTTCAACCAAATCTTCCAAGACAAGTACTTTCCGGAATCAGTCAGAAATAGAATGAAGGCTGATTTTCTTACTTTACGACGGGGCAGTACGACTGTGGTTGAGTACGAGAGGAGGTTTGATGAGCTATCCTGTTATGCTATGGAGTTTATTTCCATTGAGGCCAATAGGGCCAAGCGCTTTAAGCAAGGCCTGAGGCTGGTCATCAGAGAGAAGTTGGTGGCTCTTAATACTATAGGGATATTGTGGATCGAGCTACACTTGTGGAGAGGGATATAAAGGATAGACAACGATGACAGAAATTAACGAGGGGAGGTCCGATCCGGACTGGTGTGGGCAGTAGTGGAGTTAAGAGGGTAGCACCTTATCATCGCTCCGTGACTAGACAAAATGGACCTGTGACCACGATACCGGAGGGGGCTCTATGTACCAAAGGAGCAGTATTAATCCATGATCCTTATTTGCATGTGGAGGTGTGGGACATATTTGGATGCATTGTCCAATTTATCTGCCCTAGAGGAATACTCAAACAGCAGGACAAGTATAGGCAAACAGGCCACCCCCACTAAGGCTACTACCGCAACAAAGATCGTTTGGGAGCTCTAGCCCAAGCGACGCCACCCAGGGGAGAGTGTTTGCTTTGACTCAACCAGAGAAAGATGCCTCTAATGCAGTTATGGAAGGTATCATTCTTCTTTATAACTATGGCTCGATCACTTGATCCCGTGCGACCTATCTGGTCTATAAGCACTACATATACTCTTAATTTGGAATTGAGCTGAAAGCCAGAACATACTGAATGCTGACTTGTCATGGCGTAAAAATTCGGGTACCAGCCGGGTCTACAAGGCAGTGAGCCAGACGGGGAGCACAAATTGATTGTGGATTTGGTTGCTCTAGATTTGAAGGGGTATGATGTTATAATCGGAATGAACTTGTTGTCCACTTTCCAGGTGGTAATGGATTGTTTCCGCAAGCGAATCCAAAGTTCTTAGGAGGGGTAGTTTTCAGTTTTATTAATGACCAAAGTTCTTTCCATCCATTTCCTACTATGGGTAGTAGATTCTGAAAGCTAAAAGTGTGGAGCCATTTGAGTTTCTTAGCTACTTGATCGAGAGGAGAGGGATAAATTCCCTACGCAGATGTGTGTTGATAGTATCAATTTTCAACTTCCAAAATGAACTACCAAAGGTTACCATACACCCTTTTTTTTATATATACACAAATTAATAAACACTATTACCAAAGGACTAGCTAATCCGGCAATGACACAAAAAACTTGTTAAGACCTTTTTATGTATATATACACAAATTAATAACACTATTACCAAAGGACTATTAGTTAATCCCCGACAACGGCACCAAAAACTTGTTACATACCAAACTGTATAATGCTAGCTGTGTATGCCAAATTTCGGTAATCGCCACTGCTGAATGTGGAGACCCCGTACCCCAATTTTCGAAAAAGGGCAAAATCGTAATTCCGGTAAAAATTCAGAATTTTTTTAGATCTCGGATGATGAAACGGACTTCACCGTTGGAATCGTCTCGCGAAATCTAGCTACCACGTCAAATTTAGTGGAATTCCGAGACAATTGAATTTGCACATTTTTCGAGACACCGAGTATCGGGTGCCGTAAAACGAAAATTGATGTGAAAAAAGTCACATATAACATGTACTCATGTGACATAAGTTGCATAAGTAGAGAAATGATGGGAACGGACAGCCGAGATCGTGTCAAGTGGCAAAAATCTAGAAGAAGGGACATAGATGTCATTTTGTAAATTTTAAATGATAATAAGACGAAAGATTGCATAGTGTCATCTTCCCCAAATTGAAGCCAAAAACGGGCAAAAGCTGGAAAATTGATGCAGTGGCTGTTTTTGGTGTTTTTAGAGAGAGACCTCCTTCTAGATTCCTCGCAACCGACCGCTTCCGATTTCTTCCTGAGCAAGAAGGAAAGTCGCTCTACGCGCAGCAATGCGCAGTACCGCCTTCGACTCTCGGCAAACTCCGTGGAGGTAGGGTTTTATCCTACTCTGGTTTATTTTCGATTTAAGTGTTTTGTTGATGATTCGTTGGTTTGAGGGCCTTGAACTGCCGCTTGACCGGGTCCTAAAACTTGGGACCGGCGGAAAATTTTGAAACCCACCGACAATCCATGACTATCCACGGATCGACAGGCCACGGTATAATTTATGCCATAAATTGTGCTTTGGTATGTAAGGAGGTCGGAATGGCTATGGAATTCGGGTTCAAAGTGGAACCGATGTTGTAGTTGTCGCGAACAAGAACCCGAGGGTTTTATCGCTCATGTGAATAAGGTTCACAAAATATTTTGTGAGAAAATGTGTTTGGTCGAAAGGATGCAAATTGAATTCGTCTTCGTGGTACGTTAATTACTCACGTGAGCTAATTTTTTGTGTAATGATTGAGAAATTGTTTGAAGAGAATGGCTTGAGTTGTATAGGAAATTGAATAAGTTAATACATGATTTTAAATGTGTTAAAAAATGACATAATTATATAAATTGTAATTTGCTCAGAGGCCACTGAGATGATAATGTGAATTGCTCAAGTGAGTTAATTTGGGTGATGGTTGATCAATAGTGAATGACATGTGTTGTGAGTGCAAAATTGAGAATGTTGCATATTTGTATAAATTGTGTTGAAATGGCATAATGCATTTCATATGCACCGGGTAACCTAGAAATTAGGTGTGAGTGCATGACATGAATTTTCTGAAAAAAAAACGAATATGGTTGCGAAAGGAATTTCACAGGATGATTTTCTAGAGAATGGGGTTAGGAGACGGTCCAACAGATCATTTCGAATGAGGACCATGACTATTTCAGGAAGTTCTCCAACACATTCACCTCGGAGGGTAGTCTCATATTTTTACCGAAACTCGGTAGTGTATTTTCAAGAATAACAAGTTTTGTTTTGAAAATGATGTTTTCTCATACATGACTTAGGCAAGTGTGAGGGAGTAGGTGAGGACTCGAGACATGGGAACGGGCATTTAGACATTCAAGTAGATCAATGATTACTTGAGTGTGTGGTTAAATTGATCATTGCATATGCACTTAGGGTGGGGGAGTAACCCATTTAGGGTGATTCCATCATCAATATAGCTCACCCTAAAAAGGGAATATTATTTCAGGTACAGGGAGCGTTCGAGAAGACGGCTCATCTTAGAGGCTGATTTTGAAGAAAGCTGGGTTATGGCTTGGATGGTTTTTGGGATAATATGTATTAGAATTGAAAATTTTAATATGTATTTGTATTAAGAGTAATGTATAACTCTTGAACCATGTGAGATAGTCAATGGATATTTTGATGAGAAATGTTATAGCCATGAACTATTGGAATATACTTGGGATATTTATTTTGTGACTATTGAGCAGGACCCAAGGCCATTATTTTTACCATTTTAATTGGCTATGAACCCGACGTGGTCATAAGTTGATCGTTGGGACCTCAGGTGGCCATTGAACCTGCTCGGGGACAAAAGTTTAGAACACTGGGGTAGAGCTCCCCGTACAAAGGAGACTCTACCCAATTTTCGTGAGGGGTGTTGGGTTACCCGACATCCACGAGTATTCCGCGGGTTGACGGGTTGTCACCGGACCCCTGGGGATTGGGGTGTCACAATTTAGTCCCCAGCAATGGCACCAAAAACTTATTAGCCGGATGCTTCTGTAGATGAAAAGAGTGATTAACTCCTTTTGTAAAATGCATTCATTAAAAATTGAGTTAGTCTTGATTACTACAAGTGCATAGGTCGTACAAGTAATAAAAGTGGATATTTAAAGTCTAGTTATCGTTCCCACGAAGAATGATGATAAATCAAAAGACTAACTACCCCACTTACTCAAGATCATTACTATTTGAAATTCATCGTTATGAGGATAAGATGGCTAAAAGAATTTAAATTTCTAGATTCAATTTCTTAATATACATGAAAATAAAATGGGTTTGAGAATTTACCAAGTGAGACAAAATCGAATATAGATCAATGAGTGATAATCAATTTCTCAGATCTTATCGATTCATAACTCACTCTAAATTGAAAAGTGAGCTTGTCAAGATGCATTATAAGATAGTTCGATTTATACCTTAACCATATTTTTCACCGATTAGTTCATATTCATTTCCGCGAGACATGATTCTGTCTCTGCCATCGACAAGGCTCAAAAAGTGCTATTTTGAACCCCCGTTTATTACAAGTTTGAGCACTTTTGTGTACTAATCAGCTACACTAACCCGACATTTGCATATTAAGGTCCCTCGTTATGCTATCGATCGTGATTGCGGGCTAATTTTATAGTTTTTGCAAGCTATTTATGCCAAAATTGTTGAGTCGATCCAAGCACGAAGAATTCAAGTCGAACTCAAATTCTCGCAGATCGTAAACCAGAAGGAAAGAAGAGCGTAAAATGTAAGAAAATGGAGCACCGCATGAATTTTGGTGCTGCGACCGCAACCTACTTAATTTTCGCATCTTACAAAAAGCTTCTC
The DNA here is from genome assembly GCA_016808115.1 of Tetrastigma voinierianum. Classification (NCBI taxonomy): domain Eukaryota; kingdom Viridiplantae; phylum Streptophyta; class Magnoliopsida; order Vitales; family Vitaceae; genus Tetrastigma; species Tetrastigma voinierianum. The sequence goes on along the minus strand of JAEQBH010001676.1, from coordinate 293,508 downwards.
TTGCTGCACTGTTCACCTCATGCCACTGTTCATGACTGTTCCTTACTACTGCCCGTTTGACTTGTTAACTTTTGTTCCCCTTTTTGGTTTTCTCCCCATTTTATCCCCTGTAATAGCTTTTTATTTTGGTTATTTTGTAATTTTGCTTGGCTGGGGTAATATAAAAGCCCCACACAAGCACTGTAAAAGGAATCTTCTCCAGTAATAAAATTTTTGGCGCAAAGAGCTTCAGTTTTCCCGATTTTCTCCTTTTCTCTCATTTTCTCTCCCTTTCCTTCACTTTCTCACCAGCCAAACACTCCTTGAGGATGACAACTCAAGGGATGCTTGGCTAAATCTCCTCATCCTTGAAAAGGAAGGCCACTGGGCCAAGGTTTTGAGGTAAACTATTGTCCTCTCTGTTTTCAACGCATGCAGTTATTGTCATTTATGTCTCTATATCTTGCCTCATGCTTAAATCCTTTTGATGTACCCTGATTGGCCAGTACTTGGCAAGCTTTAAGGGCTCAGTGGATGCTTACTGCTAGATCCACTGAGGCTCGCTTAGTTGCCATTTATTTGCCTCTGTAGGTTAGGTCAAAGAATTAGTTTTTACTGCTTTGAGACATGAATGATCAATAAATGTTGTATCTCAAGAGAAATACTTTTAGGGTTTAGTTTTCATAGCTAAACGAAGATCCGGTTCGGGAAATGACTATAGGTCATCCTCCACAAAGCGAGGAAAAGGACCCGAGGACTTCCCAGTCACCCTAGAACCTCAAGCCCAGTGGCCCAAGACTTCAAGGAGTTCTTTTTATATTCTATTTCATTTCGTTTGTAGTTTTCAAACCAACAATCACACTGTTTTTACAAAAACCCCAAATTCAAAGTGAAATCACCATTTTACATCAACTATAAATACTTATCGAAGAAAACTCCATCCTCGAGTTAAACACTGTTCACTATATCAAGAAGAGCTTGCTACACGTAGGAATTTAGGTTACAAATATTGTTGATTCCGGAGCACCCTACTGTGGCACGAATCAAATGGCGTCATTACTGGGGATGGTGCCTAAGTGTAACTGATGAGCTATTGAACACTTGTGATCCTCATCACAAGTTCTGGTGAATTTCTTTTATCATTTTACTGTCATTTTTTTTTTTAGTTCACTTCACTATTTAAAAAAAAAAAAGTAGGATTGCTTCTCTGTTTTCTTGTGCTTGCCCTTTTCTTATTGTAGGAGGGCGTGTTCCAGTGGGCTTGAATTGTGATCAAATGGAACCCCCCATATGAAGAACACTGTCAGTACCCAATGGAGAGAAAACCTAATGCATTTAGGTCCATGAGGGACCATATAAACCCTCCATGGGTGAGCGCACCCTCCTACATGGTTCCTCCAACTACTACACCATATGGCAGTACTTACAACCCTAGTTAGGGGAACCACCCAAATTCGATGTGGGAATCAAGACTCACAAGATACGCCTCTCCCGCTCCTCCATATTATGCTTCAACTCACCACCACAACCACCACACAGCTATCCTCTTCACTTGAGCAAGCAATAATCGAACTGAGCAAATTGGTGGATACTTACAGAGGATTATGGAAGTGAACGCTTCAGGGCCAATCAGAAAATTGATTACTAATGTGGAGCTTCTTCCGGACAAGAGAATTGATGGACTTCAAAGAGAAATTGATCAGAAATTTGACAACCTGCAGAAATCAATTTCAAGGCTCACCAGTCAGCAACATGTTCATCAAGAGGAAGAAAACCTGGAGGAGGGTGCCTATGACACCTGCGGAGGAGCAAGGTCATCAAAGAATTATTATTTGAATCCTCGATATCAGGCCGGGGCTGTCATCCATGGGAAAAGAACTCCCCAATGCTGAATGAGGAGGGTAGTGGAAAGGATGTAGTGGAAGAGCCCTAAGAGCACAATTTACACCTGCCCTCTACTGACCCAGTGTATACAATGTATATCCTACCTGCAGGACAACCTATACCTGAAGCACCTGCTCTTGCTGTTAAAGCTAAGGCCATCCCACATTCGCTGCCTATGCTGCAAAACCTCAAGAAGCTAATGGCCTTTGTTCAAACGTTTTCCACTACATCGAAGACATTTAAATGCCATTGCATGGCACATCGGATGGTTCGTAAGCCAGTTCGTATTTGGAGTACTTCAATCCTCAAAGCATCACATTCAACTCACTAGTCGAGCAAATTTCTTAAAGAATAGATAGAAATCGTTAGAGGTCATGATTCTACTTTTATTTCGATTTTCGGTTATTTTACAAGGATTTATTGAATTTTCTTAGGTTCTTTCAATTGAATTTGATTTTGTTTCGTTTATTTTTCATTTTTCTATATTTTTTTAATTTTTATCAGGTTTATTTTTGTGTTGTTGCTTAGTTTCTGCACCATAAGCCAAAAATCCAGAAATTTCGTAGTGAAATTTTGCAAGTTGCGAAATTAGAGTTTAGAAAAATTGCCACTTGCGAAATTTCTCTCAGGAGCCTATTTAAAATTGCGAACCTACGAATTTTCGGCAGCCAGACTGGCTGCCATCGTTTCATTTTTTTGTCTTTTATGATATATATATATATATATATATATATATATATATATATATATATATATATATTATCTTTGAAAATGTTTTCCAAAAAAAAAAATTTCATGCCAAGTAATTTTTGCAACCTCCTCCAGCCAAGTGAAACCTCAATTTACTGACCATAACTTTTTCATCCGAACTCCGTTTTGGGTAATCTTGGTACCGTTGGAAATATTAGAGAGTGTAGAATCTAAATCTAGCTAAAAAGAACACTTTTTAAATTTTTATAAAGGATCAATTTTCTAAATGCTCCAACTGGTCACTTTTTTCCTCTCTTTTCTTCTTCTAACTTGTTCATTTGAAGCCCAAATGGAGTGAATAAGGTCTCGGTGGAAAGCTTGCAAAGTATCCTATCCAAAAATGAGAACATTTCATCAAGGAGGTAGCACTTCCTTCTCTAATTTCACCAAGCCCCATTAAGTAACAATGTAACATTTGGTTGTGGGAGAGCATAAGGAAGTGACATTTATTTCAGGTTTGTTTCATTTTGAGCAAGCCTTATTTTGTTAAGTTTAATGACTTGCTATTTAGTTTCCTTTTGTATAGTTGTTTGTTTTGTTTGTGAAGTTGTTAGTTTGTTTTTGAAAAGCTGAAAATTTAGTCACATTTCTTTTTATACATACTATACAGCTCACTTTTTCAATTCTAAAATTACACCCTTTTTTTTATTGTGTTTTGCCTAGCCTGCAGTTTGAAAAATTGAAACTTTGTCCAATTCTGTTGATGTTCGATTGATTCCATGCCTAGTTGAGTGGATGATTAGTCGAATTCTTGTTGCTTTCGACCTTTTTCTTCCACCTCTAGCTAACCAATAATAATAATCGTGCACATTAGGGTTTCAATAATAAGCCAAGAACCGCCAACCTCCTAAACTTTACAAACCTAATCTAGTTTCTGGATCAACTAATAGGTTAAGGACCCCCATTAAAACAAGGCCAATGTGTCTTCCAAAATAAAAAGAAGTGGAAAAGAAAAAGAAAAAAAAAAAGAAAATTGCAACGCTTTGCCTTAAAACCGGAGCATGGTCCAAGGGGTATGTGGAAAAAGTCTTTAAAGCCTGGTGCCCTAAGCCAACAGGTTGGAAGTCACCGACTTTGTGCTCGCTACATGGTGGATGGGTGAGGCCAGCAGTTGTGTAGGTGCCGGAGTTTTCAAATCATTCAAAGTCCGAGGTGAAACCTGAAGAGTTAGTAGTCGAAAGATCCTTATGACTCGATGCCCTAAGCCTTGTTCCGCCGAGTCACCGGTAGATCCTCGTTACGGACTTTGGTGAGGTCGACTTCGCATTGCACCCCTACAAAGACAAAAAAGAGCTGTGGAATAAGAGTGGGTCCCGATCTATTTTAGGTTGGTTAGTGTCCTAGGTGGAGGCGAGTTTGGTCGGGGGGGAGGCAATGAGGCTTTATTGTTGAGAATTGATCAAACAAACACTTAAGTTTTGGTGGAAGTCTCTGGTTGATTCACCTAGAGGAAGGTTCTTTTGATACTCAATTTTGTATGGCATTCATTCTCTCGAGATAGTTATTGGGCAAGGGTTTCAATGATTCTCATTGAGGGTTAGCATACTATTCACACCCTTTTGAAATACCATTTTAAACATAATTTTGTTATTGTTTCAGATGCTCTTTCTTTCTTTCTTTTCTTTCTTACTAAGATCAGCAATGTAGGTTGGTTGGGGGTGGACAGTGCTCAAAAGTTCATTTTGAACTCCCGTTTATTACAAAGTTTTGAGCACTTTTTGTGTACTAATCAATGTAATTAACCCGATTTGCACATTAAGGTCCTTGCTATGCTATTGATCGCATTTTGTGGCTAATTTTATAGTCTTTGCAAGCTATTTATTCCAAAATTGTTGAGTAGATCCAAGCACGAAGAATTCGAGTCGAACTCAACCTTGCAGATCAAAAACCAGAAGGAAAGAAGAGAAGAAAATGTAAGAAAAATGGAGCACTGCAAGAATTTTGTAGGTTGCGATGAATTTCGCAATTAAGTAGAGCTTACTAACTCGCTGACAAAGTTGCTAATTTCAGATCTTGTGCACTTGCATCTTGGAGAAAAGCTGCCACTTGCTTCACCCTATGCCACTATTCAAGGCACTATTCCTCCTACGCCCGCTTGACTTGTTTACTTTTGTTCACCTTTTTGGTTTTTCCCATTTTATCCCCTGTAATAGCTTATGATTTTGGTTATTTTGTAATTTTGCTTGGATGGGGCAATATAAAAGCCCCACACAAGCACTGTAAAAGGAATCTTCTCCAGTAATAAAACTTTTGGCGCGAAGATCTCCAATTTTCCCGCTTTTTGCGAAATCTTCTCCTGCTGCCACTGTTCACCTCATGCCACTGTTCATGACCGTTCCTTCCTGCTGCCCATTTGACTTGTTAACTTTTGTTCCCCTTTTTGGTTTTCTTCTCATTTTATCCCCTGTAATAGCTTTTGATTTTGGTTATTTTGTAATTTTTCTTGGCTGGGGCAATATAAAAGCCCCACACAAGCACTGTAAAAGGAATCTTCTCCAGTAATAAAACTTTTGGCACAAAGAGCTCCAATTTTCCCAATTTTCTCCTTTTCTCTCATTATCTCTCCCTTTCCTTCACTTTCTCACCAGCCAAACACTCCTTGAGGATGACAACTCAAGGGATGTGCATAAATCTCATCCTTGAAGAGGAAGGCCACCGCCAAGGTTTTCGAGGTAAATTGTCAATCCTCTCTGCTTTCAACGCATGCAGCTTATTGCCATGAGGTTCTATATCTTGCCTTCATGCTTAAATCCTTTGATGTACCCTCGACACAAGATTTAAGTAAGTTTTTAAGGGCTCAAAGGATAAGCATCGCAGATCTAATCGTAGGCTCGCTTAGTTGCCATTTATTTTGCCTCTCAGAGGTTGGTGTCAAGAATTAGTTTTTACTCGCTGAGACATGAATGATCAATAAATGTTGTACCTCAAGAGAAATACTTTTAGGGTTCAGTTTTCATAGCTAAACGAAGATCCAGTTCGGGAAATGACTATAGGTCATCCTCCTCAACGCAAGGAAAAGGACCCAAGGACTTCCCAGTCGCCCTAGAACCTCAAGCCTAGTGGCCCGAGACTTCGAGGAGTTCTTTTTATATTCTATTTCATTTCGTTTGTAGTTTTCAAACCAACAATCACACTGTTTTTACAAAAACCCCAAATCCAAAGTGAAATCACCATTTTACATCAACTGTAAATCATTTTGTACCTAAGAAAACCTATCCCTGCTCACCTTGAGTTTTACCATCGTAATAGCTTTGTTACGGCAAGAGGGAATTTAGGTTACAATATTGTTGATTCCTGAGTGGACCCTATCAGACATTTAATCGCCATTTGTACTAGAACTCCTCTTTATAAGTGATTTTGGGTTATTTTTCCCTTTCTTCGCATCATACCCATATCTTAGACCGAGAATTCTTTCTCATAAATGTGATATTGCGTGCCTTCTCCAATTTGATTGACACCTCATCTTTCATTTCGATGAAAAATTTCCATCTCTCATGATATTGCCACTTAGATCATAATCAAATCACAGAAGAGAAGAAACCTCTGACTTGATTAAACTGACACTTCATTCAACTATCATCAAATTACGAGTGTTGGTGATCTATTCAGTAACTCCATCGAGTTCATTAGTTCCTTAGTATTAGTCTCCTTACTATAATTCACAAAGAACAATTTAAACTCTAAGGATCTCCATCTCTCGTGTCACCCGCAGGGCCTCCCTAGAACTCACTAAGATACAGGACCTTGCTTGGGTACACGGTACAGTAATTAGGAACAACAAATTCAATAACAATATCAATCAAATAAATCATAATTTAATTAAGGCGTTTCTTCCAATCTTATGCATAAAAATGAATATCATCATTTAATCATTTCCATTGAGCTCAACTTTTCAAAACTGGTTCACTTATATCAGTGAATAACTGATCAGGAAAATTCACTCCAACACACAACTTAAATAAATGAACTCGTGAAACCTTCCATCCCCATTTAAACTGCACAAAATGAGAAAGATGATTTTATAAACAAATTCCAAATGATTCTCTACATTGAAATTTATCGAATTAACTTACTAAAAAGAAAATAAAAGAAAAATAAAATATACAACGCTTCTAACTACCTAAACATTCTAGATATGGAAGTTGTGCATAGTGTTCTAGATGTGTCTATTTATAGACTTCCCAATGTTGGGCCGCACTTCATTAATTGTGTTATGGATCCCCAAAATTTTGGCCCAAATTGGTCACTCAGTTGCAGCCTAGAAAGTTCTGTCGTGATAGAGTTTTCATTCTTTGTCATTCCCTCTGTCGTAGCATGCGCTCTATCGCAATCCGCTTCTCTGAAGTTTTTCGGATTCTCGTCACATGCACTTTGATAATGTTGTGATAGAATTTTGGTGTAGCAATCTTGTTCTTGTCGCAACAAAAATGTATTGCGCCGCAACACCAAACCTGTTTGCAACCAACCTTCTGCCCCGTTTAGAGTATGTGTCATGTATACAATTTTCCTTGTCGAGACAAACATTTTCCTTTTCAGCCTGTTAACTCTATCGCGACAGAGTTTTCCCTGTCGTGACAGAATTTCTTTATGTCCTTAGCAATTTATGTCGCGATAAGAAACTCCTTAGTCGTAACAGCCTTTTCTTCTCTGATTCTTATCGCTTGCTGAGCTGTTTGTTGCGACATAAAAATCTTTGTTGCGACATGCTTGATTTAGCTAATCTTACTTCTCCTTCTATTTCTATCTTGAACTAATTTCATTCTGTTGCAACAGAATTCTATCATTTCATAGCTTTTATTGTCACGACAGAGATTTTGCCTTCATTTCTTTACAATGTCGCAACATGAGTTTCTTTGTCGCCATTCTTTTTGTGTTGCTCTTCAATTCCTTGTCGCGACAAAGAATTCACCTCCTTCATGCTTTTTTTGTCGCAACAGACATAATCTTTGTCACGACGGAGATTTTGTTGCTCTTAGTTGTGAATTCTAAATGTTATGTTGCGATAAGATAATCTTTGTTGCAATAGAAATTCCTCCTTGAGCTGGCTTGGTTTTGAAAACTTTGTTGCAACATAAAAAACATTTGTCTCAGTTGACTTGTGTTACATTCTTAGCATTTTCTGTCATGACAAAATTGTCTTTTGTCGCACATACCCTTTCCCCCCGTTAGTCTTCTGTAAATTTTTTTATGTTGCGACAGAGGAATTATTATCACCATACGTACCTCCTTTGTTTCACTTGATCATTGTCACACACGCTAGATCTTACGACATTCTTTCTTAGCACGTCGCTGATACAATTTTTTGTTTAACAAAGATTCTATTTCTGCTTGAAGTTTATCCTAGACTTTGTTACGACATATAGTTGCTGGCTGCGACATAGTTCTTTTGGCCTGCTTGAAATTGTGTCGCGACATATAAAAACTATGTCATGACAAAAACTGCTACAATTTCCATTTTTTCGCTTCTTTTCTGCTTGTTTTCTCTCCTTTTTCAATTAACACCTGCAAAACACAGTTGGTGAATGTTCCATTATTTGGAATACAAATAGAGCTAAAACTGTTAAAAACATGCCAGAAAAATGGATTGAAAATAGATGAGTTTAAGACTATCAGTTACCCCCACAAAGAGAGATTGAGTTCAAGATTGATCTCTATCCGAGAACCGAACCCATATCCCTTACTCCCTACCGTATGGCACCTTTGGAGCTAAAGGAGCTAAGGAAGTAGTTGGACCATTTGTTGAATATTGGGTTTATCCGTCAAAGTACTTGATGAGTCTTAAACTCGTCTATTTTTAATCCAGCCTGCATTTAGCAACGTATATATTTTTATGCAAAATTATGGAATATTCACCAACTTTGTGTTTTGCAAGTTTTAATTGAAAAATGAGATAATTCCAGCTAAAAAGAAGAAGAAAGTGGCAATTGCAGCATTCTCTATCGCAACATAGTTTTTGTTTATCGTGATAGAATTTCAAGCATACCAGAAGAACTATGTCAAAGCCAATAGCTATATGTCCCAACAAAGTCCAAGCCAACTCGGGCATTAATAGAATTCCCATTATGATAAAGAGTTCTCGGCCGCTGACATTGTCAAGAAGAATGAAAAGAAGATCGTCGCGACACTCCCTTTAACTCGTCAGCGACAATGATCAAGGAAAATGAAAGGAACTTTGTCGCGACAATCCTTCCTCCGTCACAATAGAAAAGGTCAAGATTAACAAAGAGGAACTTTGTCGCAACAAAAGGACAAATACTTTGTCAATGACGTAAAATGGCAAGAATACAACACAAATCAGCTAAGACAAGTGTTTTTATGTTGCGAAAAAATTTTTAGCATTGAGCCAGCTCAAGGAAGAATTTCTGTCACAGCAAAGAAAATCTTGTCGCGACATTACATTCAGAATTCACAACAAAGAGCAACAAAATCTTTGTCGTGACAAATATTATTTCTGTCACGACAAATAAAACATGAGGAAGGTGAATTCTCTGCTGCGACAAGAAATTGAAGAGTAACGCAAAAGGAATGGCGACAAAGAAATTCATGTTGCTACATAGTAAAGAATTGAAGGCAGAATCTTTGTCGCGACAAAGAAGTTTTCCGTCACTACTAAAGTTAGAGAATGATACAATTTGTCGCGTGGAAGAAAAATTCACCCAAATGTAAATTGTATGAGAACTGAGATTAGCCAAGTCAAGTTTTTTGCAACAAAGATTTATATGTCAAACAAATGTACTCGCCAGTTTGGCCAAAACCAGATAAGAAAATCACGCGTCAAACGTCTTTTTTGTCGCGATAAGAGAAATTGTTCAGTGAATCAGAAGAAATCATGTCGCGACATAGAAAACCTATCATGCATGTAATAGACAAGTCAAGAGAAAATGCTTGTCGCGCATTATCAAAGTTTGTCGCAATAGAATCCAAGAAAGCCTGCAGAATGTGTCGCGACGTAAAACCAGCTGTGTCGCAAACATAAGTCAACGACAAAGATTGAAGACTCTGTCACGATAGAACTTTCTATGTTGTGACAGAGGGACCAATTTGGGCCAAAAATTTAGGGATACACAACACTGTCTTGAAGTGTGGCCCAACATTGGAAATTTTTTAAATAGACGCATCTAAGGCACTGTGCGCAGCTTCCGGAAATCCAAGACTTCAAGGTGGTTGAAGACTCTTTATATATATTTTATTATTTTTTTTCTTTTATTTCCTTTTTAGTAGATTTAGTTTACATAGTTTTTAGTTAGATTTCTTTATTTTCGGAGTTGAGAAGAACTGAGTGCAGCTTGAGCTAGAATTTCTTGTTAAATTTTATCTTTTATTACTGTTTGAATAAAATGGAGTTTGGAAAATTTATGGATTTCATTTATTTCAATTCATTTACACTTTCAGTGAATTTTCCTGATCAGTTAGTCACTAATATGAGTGAACCAGTTTTGAAGGGTTGAGCTCCCTCTAGGAATGGGTCGATGATAATCGTCATTTTTCTGCACAAAGTGGATGAAGGATCCCAACCCGGATTAACCTCATGAACCCGAGGGACCTCCCAAGACTCCAATGATATATAGAAATTTTCTCAAACAATCAAATAAATCCATGGATTAAAACCCTTACAACTTTTTACATATCTTTAGAAAATAATGCGGAAGCGAAGTGGTAAATTTTTTTCTTTTCTTTTTTTTCTTTTTCAAACACTTAGATTTTTTAGAAGAATCGACCAGAGTTTCCTCTATTTTTCGGACTTTCCCAAATTTACAAAAACCTGTGGAAACATTTAAAAACACTTCTAATCTTTCAATTCTCAACTTCCGCAACTCAATCAAGCACAATATATACACATATACATTTATTCACTTAAATCATCAAAACATTCAAAACTTCTTCAATTCCATGCACAGTTTGATAAAAAGATTGGGCTTGAGCCGGACTTAAGCCGACCGCCTACGTACCTCGTCCACTGAGGATCAAAGCCCACGTAGTTCCTTTTCAAAATATATATACATATATACATATATACATGACAAAATATTCAACATATACAATATGCAAAATATATAGCACAGCCACATGCATCGTCTCCTCGATGGCTCGACTCACCACAGGGGATGCCCTACCGGCGCACCTGTCTCGGTTCCTGAAAATGGTTTTGAACATATGAAAAGAATGAGCTAAAGGAGCTCAAGGAGTGTACATTTTATTTAGATAACATTTTCAAGATATAGCAAAGTAATAAATACTTATACAATTAAAAATCAATTTATGCCTTATACTTTCTTTCGATGGAACCTGCTGGATAAACACACGTACGCTTCCGGCAATCGACGGTGAGATGGCCTCATTCTGGGCCTATAACTAATTAATGTTATGAGAAAATCACGCTTGCATAGGGTTCCGGGCCATAGAACTTATCACGTGTAAGGATATTACTCTAAACACCTATTTCTCCCTCGCTAGTAACCCATAACCTTACCCCAAATCCTTACACGCTAAAGTACTGGCCGATATCAGTCATAATATATAGGGTTAGGGTAAATCAATGTAAGAAACCTTTCTTCTAAATCCCTTTAAACACTTTACTTTATTATTTATACATTTATGCATTCTTTACACATTTTTAAACTTCCATAATGCCTTAACACATGCATACATATATACTTTAATATAAATATATATATATATATATTGATGCAAGATAAAACATTTCCATTAAAATTTTCAGTTTAATATTAAAACCATTCACTTTTAAAACTCAATTGTCAAAATATCATTTTTACACTCACCTCTTTGTTTCCCGAAACTTGAGCACAACTCCACTATTTTCCCGCCTTTGCTTTTAAATTTCACACACACTCAACGAATATGGCAACGTATTAATCGCCATGATAGCGTAAAACTTAACGTACTTCACACGCTGTTACCTTAGGGTCACACAATATCTATATAAAGCCAAATTAACAATTTACTCCTTGAGCACTAAAAACCCTAACAAAAACCACTCATTTTGGCAATCAACCTTTTTCCAACAATACTCTATGGACTTTATTACCCAAAATTATTCAAAAGGTCTTCAAAAATTATGAAACTCTCCAGATCAGTCCTTTATATATCCAATGACATATCTTTAAATTTTCAATTAAAATTCCTTCTCTAAAGCCCTCAACCACATAACACAAGTTACAACATGTTTTTGATGCCAATTTGGTTAACTCACTGAATCACCTACTGTTATCCTTGATTTCTGGGATCTTAACTCCATAATTTGGAAATTTTTTCTTCACTCATTTGAAGCTATGGTTCTAAGGTTTCTTCTCCAATTGGAATCACCCAATTTGGATCACCAAAACTCAAGTTATTGTATTTTACATCTAGATTACTCTAATTTGGCAAAACAGACCCGCACATAGCCTCCACTTTTGGAAAATTTTATGGGCACTTTGGGGTTACTTCATTTGCATGCACTTCCTTCAGATAAGTTTTTCCCTAGAAGTATATTTTACCCATAATTTTGAATCACCTAATGGCTGAGTGAACTCCACTTATGGCCAAATGACTACAACCATACCCAAAACAAGAAGATAATCAATAGCTACACGAGCCTCACCTTTCAAATTCCATATTTGGGAGCCTTAGAGCTGCCAATTTTCTATTGGTCCCTTCTATACATTTTTATCCCTATCTCTTTGGTTCTTACCAATTGGAATCAATCTATTTGGATAATTATAACTTAATCTATAGCCAAAAAACAGAGGTTTTACAAAAATTTTTGACAGCATTCCCTTTAAAAACCCAACATTCTTTTTTTACAACTATTCCATAATACCAAACCACATGAAATCTAACTCAAAACAACTCCACAACACTTGAATTGGTGATTTGGAAATTCATACCACAAAACCCTAGGTGAAAATCTTATGAATTCAACCAAAGGTCCACCAATTCCTACAAAACCATAAAATTATGATGATTCCATGTTTAATTTTCACCAATTGGGGTTTTTCCCCACATAACCTCAACAAATCTAGGGTTTGGGTGATCTCTACCACAAAACCTTAGGAATCCAAAATACACTTGATTTAAAATAAAAACACACCTTTTTCTCCTTCTCCTTCCTCTTCTTCCTCTTCTTCCTCCTCTTCCTCTTTCTTTTTTCTCTCTCCCTTCTCCTCCTCTCCTACTGCTGCCTTTTTAGAAATTTTGAGACCAAAATATGAGTTTTGGCTTTTGTCTCCCTCTTTTATAATATTAACTTTCCCCTAATTGCAACTAAATCCTCATCTCTTTAATATTTTAAGATCAACTTATTTTATTTCTATTATGGCCCATCTCTACTTTGATTATGATTTTCATATCCTTTATGGCAATTACAATTTTTCCCTTTATGTCCCATTTGATCAATTACATTTTTATCCTTGTTCTAGTACCACAATTCCCGGTTCCATAAATTATGATTTCACAATTTCACCTCCAAAATACCACAGTGACACTTGGTGCTCGGGTACGCCCCTACAATTAAATGTACTGTACACTCTCTCGACTCATGCCATAAAGGGAAGAACGCCTTAGTTAGAATTTTGAATTTATTGGTATTATTTCGGTCCACTGTTGCCAAGATTAAATCGCGGTACCCAAGCAAAGTATTGTATCTTGCTCTGATTTCCAGGAGTCCCTCTACTTGACACAAAGATGGAGAATCCTAAGGGTAGAGAGCAATTCTTTGTGGGTATGGTAGACTAATACTTTGGAACTAATGAACTCTGAAAGATTACTCAGATAAATAACTAACTTACTCATGGTTTGAGGATAGTTTGGTGAAATATCAGTTTAATCACTCAAATGTTTCTCCTCTCTCTGATGAATGGATTCTGATCCCGTGTTAGCAAGGATCTAATAAGGAAATGGAAAATTTCATCAGGATTGAAGGATGAGGTACCATCTAAATTGGAGAAGGCTTGCAATATCCTGTCTATGGGGGCAAGAATTCTCTAATCCTAAGATTTGGGTATGAAGTACTGAAAAGGAAAAATACTCATATCTTAGAAAGAGGATTATATCTTACAAGTAGCTAATTAGATTCATGAGTCATAAATGAACATAAGAGAAATCCAAACTATACCATAATGCATCTTTGACAAATTCAGCTTTCCAACTTATGGCTTAGCTAAGATTCAAAATCATGCAGAAATTGACATTATTCATTTATCTATGTTATAATGTTGTCTCACTCAGTGAACTCTCAACTCTGTTCTTATTAATATTTTATGTACACTAGTGAATTTACTTTAGTATTATTTTATTCGTTTTCCAATCATCTTAATATCGAGTTCACTAGTAAGGATCTTGAGAAGGTGCTGATTTTATGATTCATCCTTAATCCCCGTGGGGACGATATCTAGACTTAATGAAAATTCTCTTTTATTACTTGTACGATCTGTGCACTTGCAGTGATTAAGACCAATCAAAATCTTTAATGAATCCAGTTTACAAAAAAATGACAAACATATATTTTCATCACATTCAAGTCTTAACAAGTTTTTGGTGTCGTTGCTAGGGATTAGATAATAGTCCTTGGTAGCAGTTCCATAAAATTGTTTATATATAATCTTGTTTGTTCACTAGTCTATCTATATCACATTTTGGTCGAACAAGTTTATGGCGCCGTTGCCGAGGACTTTATTTAGTCCTTGGTAGCAAAGTCATAACTTTGTTTGCACAGTTTGGTCTATACAAAAATCGGTCAACAAGTTTTTGGCGTCGTTGCTAGGGATAGATGATTAATGAATTTAAAGATTAATATTCTAACCAAAAAGGGAATTACTAATTTGGATATTTTTCTTTCTTTTTCTTTATTTGATCATATAAATTTAAAATCACAAAACCCGCTTTTAATGGCGTAGTCGACATGCTATTGAAGATTTTCTTTTGAGCTTAAATGGAGATAACTGTTTCCCACATATTTCATTTGATCTCAATGTGTTTTTATTTCAGGAAGACAGTAAATGCATAGAAAACCAGAAGCAGATCTATTGCCCTTAGATACAGAAATAGAAAAAACATTGAGAAATCTAAGGAAGATTACAAGTGCAGAATCTAGAAGTATGGCAAATCAAAGAGAAAGACTACAAGCTATTCCAAAAGAAGAAAAATAAATAGAAAGACCTCAAAAGCAAATGACTATGGAAGATTTTTGGAGGCCTTCTATTCAAAATGAATATTCTCTCACAGAAGATACCACACATACAAATAATTTTGAATTGAAGCCAACTTGATTACCACTTCAAGACAAGATACCGCTACTAGTCATCCTTTGAAGACCCCAATGACCATAAGGGAAGATCCATGAGGATGGCAACACAACCAAGTTAAATGGTGAAACTGAGTGATCAGCCGCAATTTTCCCTTCTCACTCCAGAAATGTATGCCAACTTTAGTTTAAGTCACCCGCCCTGGATCGCTGACAAATCGGGAAGAGTCAAGTGGCTTATATGGGCAGATTCTTCCCCACTCTAATGTTTGAAAGAAGAGGAGAGATTATAGTCTTCAAGCAGAGGTAGGATGAAAGTCTCTACAATGCATGGGAGAGATTTAAGAGACTACTCAAAAGACGTCCTATGCATGGAATAGATCTCACCACTTAGATGGATATATTCTACCATTCCATGAATTCTGCCTCAAAGGGTATAATTGATGCAGCCTGTTGTGGGGCTTTCAAAAGAAGAAGTGCAGAGGAGGCAAGGCAGCTGATTGAAGACCTTAACAAATGCAACTACAAAGCTCCATCTGAAGCTTCAAGGAGCAGCAGCAGACTAAAGGGGGAGTGGTGTAATCGAGCTTAATCGATTGACTACCATAGAAGCAAAGTTGGATCCATTGATGAACAAGATAGGAAACAATGAGAGAAGAATGCACACTGCACTTGAAGTAGGGACAGTAGATGAAGGAGAGAGAAGAAAGAGTGCTGAAGAGGGATCTAACCATGAGGGTCCCTACTAAGTTGAGGAGGCACAGTACCTCAATGCCAATAGGAGCTACACTTTCAAGCCCAACCTCAACTTGCCCACTCACTACACACCAGCACTCAGGAACCATGAGAACTTCTCATATGGGGGAGGAGCATGGCAAGGTCAAAGACCTGGACAGAATTTGCAGCAATATCATGCCTCCTCAGGGTTCCAACAACAACAGCAGCTAGTAAGACAAAGAGCAGAAAATCAAGGGCATAGGAGATCTAATTCCTTTGAGGACCAGATGCTTTCTTTCATGGGAGAAAATAAGAGGCTACTGAACATACATGAGCAGAAGTTTGTTGAGCTAGCAACATTCTAAGCAAAGACAACTGTGTTCCAGGCCAATACCAACGCCTCTTTGAAGAATCTGGAGACTCAGGTAGGGCAGTTGACCCTAGCCATGCAGAATCAGCCAAAAGATGCATTCCCAAGTGACATAAGAAAGAATCTAAAGGACTGCATGGCTATAACTCTAAGAAGTGGTAGAGAACTGGAAGGTGGAAGAGTTGAAAAGAAGGACACTGAGGAAAAAGAAATATGCAGAAATTAGAGAAGAAATTAAGCAGCACAGTTCAGAAACTGCTAAAGAAGATAGAACAGCAAAAATGTAGCAAGAACAGCAAGAGGAACAAGGAAATCCAGTGAAAAGGGAAAAGGTTAAAGCTTACAATCCTCAAGTTCCATTCCCTCAGAGGCTGTAGAAGGCAAAGCTTGATGAGCAATTCTCTAACTTCTTGAACATGTCAAGAAGATAGAGATCAATATCTCTTTCTCAGAGGCATTGACTCAAATTCCTCATTATGCAAAATTCATGAAAGATATATTGAGCAAAAAGAGAAAGATAGCTAAAGAAGGTATAGTGAGAATGACAACAAACTGCAGTGCAGTGATTCATAAGTCTTTACTAGAGAAAATGCAGGATCCAGGCAGCTTCACTATACCCTGCAAAATTTGGCAAGCTGATATGGGAAAGGCATTATGCAATTCAGGAGCCAGCATCAACTTGATGCCTTTGTCTGTAGTTAAAAGACTAAGTTTGGGGGAGCTTACTCTCACAGCCATGACCTTGCAGAAGGCAGACTATTCATTGGCCCATCCTGAAAGTGTTCTAGAATATGTGATGATCAGAGTGGGAAAATTCATTTTCCCAGTGAACTTTGTAGTGATTGATATATAAGAAGATAAACAAGTCCCACTACTGTTAGGGAGACCTTTCTTAGCAATAGGAGCAGCTTTGATCGACAGAAGAAAGAAGAATTGACTTCGTGGTTGGAGATGTATAGCAGAATTTCAATCTCAATCACAGCTTGAAACAACATGAATTTATTAATGCTGAGAGTGAGAGTGTAGAAACAGAAATTCCCATCATTTCTAAACTAATCAATGATTGTAATTTTCAAATGAATGATAATGAGATGAATTTCCAGTATCTTGAGCATCTTGAAGTTGAATTTCTGAACTCCAATTTTGATATAAAAGCGGCAGTACTCAATGTTGAAGAAAATAGTGCAGAAAAATTCAGCAGTTATAAAGAGGAAGTTGTTCAAGAAATTGCATGAACACTTGAAGTATGCTTTCCTGCAACCAAAACAAGCCAAGCCAATCATCATTTCAACTAGATTGACCGAGTTAGAAGAGCAAAAACTGTTGGAAATTCTCAGAAAATACAAGGAAGCAATAGCTTGGTCTATAGAAGATTTGAAAGGAATCAGTCCTTTTATCTGTATGCACAAGATCCTGTTGGAGTAAAATACTAAAACCTCTATAGAACATCAGAGAAGGCTGAATCCAGTAATGAAAGAAGTAGTCAAAAAAGAAGTATTGAAATGGCTAAATGCAGGCTTCATATATGCAATCTTAGACAACCCTTGGGTGAGTGCTTCGTCTATTTCGTGTGCTAAAATTATTCCCAAGCGTAGGAACTGATGTCAATAAGCATTATAATACTATGGGAGTCCACAGGTCATTTCCACAGGGAGTGGTTTCCTAGATGATCCTTAGGGATTGCTATTCAATGAATGTGCGAATAAAGTGAAATTTGGGGGGTTTTGATTGATTGAATTGTTAACCGATTGACTTAAACTAATTTAAAACGAAAAGGGTGAATGATATGATCCTAAAGTTTCCACTCTCCTCCAACTTTCTAACACCCACCTCTTACTTACATTCTCATCTAGGAGCCATTGATGAATGGTCTTTGTTGGGGGATATAACTTAAAAGCTTTTGTAAGACAAAGAATAAATGAAGGATATCAAACGCTTGCTCAAACGATTTGATTAGACTCTTAGATGCATTTGAGATCAAGCACAACGTGTGCCAAGAATCTCTCATTCACACGTTGTTAAGAAGATGCCAAACTAAGGTTTTATAAGAATTTTAGCAAGTGTTTAATATCATACAAATGTCATTGAAGCATTAGAGAGGGACTGAGGGTTGTTACCTTTAAGGGGATGAGTTTCCCCCGTTAGAACCCTATCATGGAGGCTTAGAACTCCATTAAAACTGAGAATTGCTTCATAAATGCTGGAACAATAATATTAAATGTGAATTGAGAAATATCACTTCAATTGCAAAGTTGAAATATCAAAAACGCGGAGTTCCCTCAACGAGTACCGAGTTATAAAACCGATTGAAAGATTACAAATGTTCAAAAACTAGGAATGAGAAGAAACTAGCTACTATACTCTAGAAAAACCTAGAAAGTATGAGAAAAACTCCAAAAGTGAGAGCCAAAACCTTAGAACACTAACTCCCTTAATTCTGACCTCAAGTGGGCTTAAATACAATCCACATTAGTGATCTCGAAGTGGGAATCAAAAGACGAGCATGCCCTTGCACCAAGATTGAAATTCCTCTTAATTCCTACAAAGATTGCATGTTGGTACCATTATCAATTAGTGTGGTACTGGTACCAAAACTCCACTGGTTCTCCAACTGCACTTGGGTACCTAAGATACCATCATTTGGTACCGCATCAAAACTCCAATCATTCAACAAGATGCGGGTACCTGGTGTATCACGGATTTGGTACCGGTACCAATGTCTCCACAATTGCCCCACTTCACTTCATAACTACCCGGGGCCTCCCGACAATGCCTGGAATCGATGGCGATGATCTGCAGTTGTCCTCTAGAAACCAAACCGCTACAAAAATGTGCACGGAACATCGAACAACCTGCACACGCATAAAAACATTAGAAAATGTCAAAAGCACCTATTCTACACAAAATGAAATGAAAGCAAAACATGAGTTGAGGGGCTAAAAACCTATATAAATGTCGCACTTTTATGTATCCAACAGTGATTACTACCCAAAAAGTGCTATTTTACACCCTTATTAATACAAGTTTTGAGCACTTTTTGTGTAGTAATCAGCCTAATTAACCTAGTTGGCATGTTAAGGACCTTGCAATGCTACTCATCACATTTTGTGGAAAATTTTGTAGTTTTGTGAATCATGCCAATGTTTTTGAATCAGCTCAACCATGGAGAATCCAAGTTCAACTCAGAGCTGTAGATCAGAATCTAGAAAAAGAACAACATGCAACTGTGAGCACTTGTAGTTATTTCTTGCAAGGGCTGCGAAATTTCACAAGGGTTTGAATCACGAAACTCAGCAGGTCGCGACCATAGCCCCTAAAAATTCTAGCGTTCTCACCAAGACACTGCTCCTAATGGCTGACCTGACTTTTTTGTTGCATTTTTTGTTTTTCCTTAATTATCCCTCATGTAATAGTGACTCTTTCATACTTTTTTTGTAATTTTGTATGGATTTGGGTAGTATTTAAGTCCCAAGCTACACTGTAACCGAAGACTTTTTGCTGGATCATTAATAAAGCTTAGGTGGGAAGCTTTTAGCATTTTTCCTGCTTTTCTCACTTTCTTACTAGCCAAACACCCTCTGAGGATGACAACTTAGAGGATGAGTGGCTAGAACCCTTTCCTCCTTGAAGTGAAAGGCTGTTAGATACAGGATCCTAAGGCAACTAGAGGTTTTCATGGTTTTCACGCAGGTATTCATTGTTTTTAATGCTCTTTCTTAAACTCTAGGTTTAGATCCCTTCGATGCACCTTGAATGATCCATATTTGATAATCTTTTAGGGTTTAGTTGATGCTTATTGTTGACCACCGATTCCATTAGTTATCATCTATTAGTCAATGGAAGAGGAGTCAAGAGACTTTATTTTTCACGCCTAAGACCATTAATGCTCAGTGAATACCATTTTCAAAAGGATAGTTATTTTGGGTCGGTTTTTATAGCTAAATGAAGATCTGGTTCGGGAGATGACTATAGGTCATCCTCCCCAACGAGAGGAAAAGGGCCCGAGGACCCCTCAGTTACCTTTAGAACTCAAACCCAGTAGCCTGATGCTTCAAGGAATTCTCTTTTACATTTTAACTTATTTTATTTTCAAGTTTTAACCATCACAACCCACTGTTTTTACCAAAAACCCTGAATCCAAACCAAATTCACCATTTTGAACCCCACTGTAAGTCATTTGTGCGAAGAAAACCCATCCCTATGTTCGACTCTAGAGCCATTATAATACAGTAGCTATGCTACGGCAGTAGGAAGAAATAGGTATAAATTTTGTTGATTTCGGATACCCTACTTGCATGCGAATTAAACAGTGAGCCCAGTTCATGTGGTTCTAAACAAGGGAGGATTCACTGTGATCACAAATGAGAAGAATGAATTGATTCCTTCAAGAACTGTGACAGGATGGAGAGTCTATATAGATTACAGAAAACTAAACACTGCTACCAGAAAGGACCATTATCCTCTACCTTTCATTGACCAAATGCTGGACAGGTTAGTAGGGCACTCCCATTACTATTTTCTTCATGGATATTCTGGCTATAACTAGATTGCCATAGCCCTAGAGGATAGGAAGAAAACTACATTTACATGTCCTTATGGAACCTTTGCTTTTAGAAGTATGCCTTTTTAATTATGTAATGCTCCTGCCACATTTCAAAGATGTATGATGTCTATGTTTTCTCTCGACGAAGTGAAGAGGCTATGGAAATCTTTTATGGATGACTTATGATCCAAATTTTAAGAATTGTTTGAAAATTTAGAACAAGATTAAAGGTGTATCAAATCAGCAAATACAATAATGTCTAATATGTATGGATTGGAAGAAGATCAAGCAAAAGTGGCTATTATAAAAACTCTCTTACCAGCTACAACAATCAAGGGGATAAGAAGCTTCCTTTGACATGCTAGTTTTTACAAAAGATTCATAAAGGACTTCTCAAAAATCTCTAGACTAATATGTAAACTGTTGGAAAAAGATGCAAAATTTAATTTTGATGAATCATGTAGATCTACATTTAAAGAAATTAAATCCAGTTTAGTGACAGCTCTCATCATGTTGACACCTAACTGGAACAATGATTTTAAAATTATGTGTGACGCCAACGATTATGCAATGAGAGTTGTATTGGGACAAAGAACTGAAAAGATATTCAAGGCCATATACTATGTCAGTAAAACCTTCAATGAAGCACAAGAGAACTACACTACCACAAAAAAGGAGATGATGGCAATGGTGGTTGCTTGTGAAAAATTCAGGCTTTACATATTGGGGTCCCATGTTATAATACACACTGATCATACTGCAATTAAATATCTAATGGCAAAGAAGGACGTCAAACCAAGACTAGTCAAATGGGTATTATTACTGCAAGAGTTTGATCTGGAGATCAAAGATAAAAAGGGAAGTGACAATGATATAGTTGATCACTTGTCTAGATTGGAAATGACTGCTGATAAAGAAAATGAAATTGAAATAGAAAAAAAATTTCCTGATGAGAAGCTGTTTTTGCTGTCAATACAAACACCCTGGTATGCTGATATTGTCAACTACTTAGCCTATGGAGTTGTGCCACCTGAGTTCAGCTACCAATAGAGAAGGAAATTGAGAACTGATTGCAGATTTTATATTTAGGATGACCTACTACTTTTTAGAAGAGGAGCAAATATGACAATCAGGAGATGTGTTCCAGAAATAAAACAAGGTGGAATTGTGGAAAAAGGTCATGCATCACCATATAGAGGACACTTTGCAAAAGATAAAACAGCCCAGAAAATTCTCCAATCAGGTTTTCATTGGCCTATTCTATTCAAGGACTATTTTGAATGGGTAAAACATAGTGATACTTGTCAGATAATGGGAAATATAAGTAGAAGAAATGAAATGCCCCTGCAAGAAATTTTGGTGGTGCAAATTCTTGATGTATGGGGGATAGACTTCATGGGACCTTTCCCATCATCATTTGGGAATCGATACATTCTCCTAGTTGTGGACTATGTATCCAAATGGGTGGAAGCAACTGCTTATCCCAAAAGTGAGGCCATGATTAGTGCTCAAAAAGTGCTATTTTGATCCATGTTTATTGCAGGTTTTGAGCGCTTTTTGTGTGCTAATCAATGTAATTAACCCAATTGGCACATTAAGGTTCCGGCTATACTACTAATCGTGTTTTATGGCTATTTTTGTAGTTTTTGCTAGATAATCATGCCAAAATATTCGAGTCAATCCAAGCACGAAGAACCCAAGCCGAACTCAAAACACAACATAAGTAGGAAGGAATCCAAGCCTCAACCTAAGAAAAGGACTAATCGCAGAATGGTAAGGCTGCGAATTTTCGCGAACTATAGAATTGCAACCATTTGATTCGTACTACGTAGGTGTGGTATCCGAATCAACAATATTTATAACCTAAATTCCTACCGTCAGAGCAAAGCTACCGCAGATAAAGGGGGCTTTAGGGCCGAACTCGTGGATGGGTTTTCTTCACGCAAATGATTTACGCTTGATGTAAAATGGTGATTTTAATTTTTTGATCAGGGTTTTTGTAAAACAAGGTGGGATTGTTGGTTTGAAAACTACAACCAAATGAAATAGAATGTAAAATGACTCCTTGAAGTCCCCAGGCCACTAGGCTGAGGCCCTAAGGCAACCAGAAGTCCTCGTGTCCTTTTCCTCGCTACGGAGGATGACCTATAGTCATTTCCCGAACCGGATCTTCGTTTAGCTATGCAATCTGAACCCTAAAAGTTTTTCTCTTGAGATACAGCATTTATTGGTCATTCATGTCTAAAAGTAGTAAAACTAATCTCTTTCGACCGAACCCTAAATAAATGGCATCTAAGCGAGCCTCAATGGAT
This sequence comes from Tetrastigma voinierianum, assembly GCA_016808115.1. Classification (NCBI taxonomy): domain Eukaryota; kingdom Viridiplantae; phylum Streptophyta; class Magnoliopsida; order Vitales; family Vitaceae; genus Tetrastigma; species Tetrastigma voinierianum. The sequence continues at coordinate 270,712 of JAEQBH010001676.1, read as the reverse complement.
CTAGCAAGAAGCATCCATCGAGCCCTTAAAGCTTGCTACACCGTCCAATCGTATACATCAAAAGGATTTAAACCTTAGGTGAGAAACAGAGACATAAATGATATTAACTGCATCCGTTGGAAATAGAGAGGACAGCAAAGATAACTCAAACCTCGCCCAAATGGGCCTTCCTCTTATAGGATGAGGGGGATTTGCCAAGCATGCCTTGAGTTGTCATCCTCAAGGAGTGTTTGGCTGGTGAGAAAGTGAGAGAAAGGGAGAGAAAATGAGAGAAGAGAATAAAAGCGGGAAAGCTGAAAGCTTTCGCGCCAATTCTATTGCCAAAAGTGATTCATGTGGTACAGAGCTTGACTGAGGCTTATGTACTGCTCAGAGTCAAGGGAAATTACAAAAATATCTTAACTACCAACAATACATATGGGGTAGTTTCGGAAAAATACACAAAAAGGTGGTCAAATGGAAGTTAAAGTGAAGGCAGAGCAGGTTGCGAAAATTCGCAACCTACGAAATTTCGCAAGTTCGCAGGTTGCGAATATTCGCAACCTTGCAAAATTTCAGTGGTCCACTTTTCTTTAGTTTGAGGCTTCAAATTCCTTCCGACTGGTCAGTGTTGAAGTCTGCCTCGGGTTCTTCGTGCTTGGATTGACTCTCAATATTTTGGCATGATTATCTAGCAAAAACTACAAAAATAGTCATAAACACGATTAGTATACGACCTTAATGTGCCACTGTTAATTACGCCGATTAGCACACAAAAAGCGCTCAAACCTAATAAACATGGCTCAAAATAGCACTTTGAGCACTAATCACTTAACCTACATTGCTAGTCCCTTAGCAATGAAAGAAAGAGAGCACAAGTAGTAAAAAAATCAAAATTTCATACCTACAAAAATGATATTTCAAAATGTTAGAATGAGTACTAACCTCGACGAATCATCGAAACCCTGCCTGCAACTATCTTGGGAGAATGAATGCCATACAAAATCAAGTTTCAGAAGAGTATCCTAGTCAAGGGAATTGACCTTAAGCTTCCACCAAAATCTAATTGTTTATATGATCAGTTTTTAACAATAAACTGCCAAACTATACTCTCCCCCCAACCAAGCTACCGCCAAGACCTAGAACATTGACCATCTTAAATAAATCTGGTCCCGCTCTTATTCCACACTTCATTTTGTGTTGTAGGGTGCAATGCTGAGGAATCGACCTCACCAAAGTCCATGTAACGGGGGTCCACCGATGACTCCCAACCAATTAAGGCTTAGGGCATCAAGTCATAAGGATCTTTCGACCACTGACTCTTTAGGTTTTACCCCGAACTCCGAATGACGGAAACTCCAAAGACCTACAACTCGCTAAACCTCACCCATCCACCCATGTAGTGAGCAATTGTCGGTGGCTCCCAACCGCTAAGGGCAATTGTGCTGCAAGATCTTTCATTGAAACCCTCGGACCGTGCTCGGGTTTCAAGGTGAAGCGTCGCGGCTTTTCTTTTTTTTTTTCTTTTTCTTTTTCTTTTGGAAGACTTCATTGGCCTTCTTATCTTGGGGGTCCTTAACCTATTACAGGTAGTCAACGAAACTAGGGTAGGTTTTGCGAAGTAAGGGGGTACTAGGTAGTATCTTAGCTTATTGAAGAAAACTGATGTGAACTGTGTGTGGTTAGCTAAATGTGGAAGAAGAAGGCTGAAAACCATGAGACTTCAACTGATCATCGACTTAATCATGCATGGAACTAATCTAACATCAATAGCATTGAGCAATGTTTCAAATTTTCACTTTTTAGGAAAGGCAAAACCATAAAAAAAAATTTGTGCAAAAATGGGCACGATTTTTTAGCTGAGTAAATAAGTTGTATGGTATGTATAAGAATATGTATCACTATGTTTTTCTTTACAAAAACAAACAATAGCTTCTCAAGTCGAAACATACAAAATGGGCTTTGCTTAAAAGGACAACGAAATAAAAAGTATAAAAGACACTTCCTTTGCTAACTCTCCCCCCTAACCAAATATCACATTGTCCGCAATGGGGTGCTACCTCCTCAATGCGGTGGAAGGTCATCCTCATCCTGGGTAGGCTAAGGTGTCACAGAAGTGGTCATGACTATTGTTGTCGCTAGCACGCCCAGAGAGTCCGGCAGGGCTGGCCGCGAAGGCACTAGAACTCGTAGGAGGATGAACCTAGTGGCTTGGTAGGCACTGATGTAGAAATCGGGGGTAGGCCTAGGTGACTCTGGATTTGCACGAGGATAGCTTGATTCTGTGCGAGTGCGGCCTCGGTGCACGTCATCCTCTCAGCCAAGGCTATATGGGCAGCCGTAAAGGATACTGAAGTGACAGAGAAGGCGCGGACTACATCCATGATGGACAAAAAGTCCCGAGTAGAAATGGTGATATGTTGCAGAGCTGACGCTGAAGTGCTTGGCCCCGCAACATCTGTAGGAGCTGTGGTAATGGGGGTCGAGGGCTTTGGAGGTGTAGAGGAAGTAGGGGCTGTGGGTAATGGAGTAATGGTAGCAGGAGCCGGAACCGAGGATGTTGGAACCTAATGCTCCTCGGCATGCTCTGCTGGAGGTAGCTGCTCCTCTGCAGGATGGTCAGCTACTGGCTAGTCCTCGGTTGGCTCCGGAGGTGGGAGGTGAAAAGCGTGGGGCCTAGTCCGCCATTGGTCAACTGTAAGGATAGCCTCGCAATCACAACGGTGTCAACCCGAGCTCAACAGTGGAATCTGAGGCTCTAATACCTGGCAACGGTCTCGAGACCGAGGGGAGGGACTTAGCTCTGGCTCGACTCTGCGATGGACCTGGTCCTCAAAGTGAAATAAGTGATGTCAGTGATAAGCTCTGCTAGGCTGAACCAGAACCCCTCTCAAATACTTCCAGAGCAGCTCGAATGGCCTTCCTTGTACTATAGCAAAGGAGCTGAAAAGATTAGACCAGATATGGTCTATGAGAGCATGCCTGAGGAAGTCAGTCTCCGAACAAAATAGGCTCTACTAAGTATCCCTGATAGTAAATCCAACCATCTCCTAGGTCGAGGGATGAGGCCATTATCTATAATCTGTAGAGTTGGCGAGAACCACCGGCAGACTGAACGTAGCTGCTATATTTGTGGCCTGAAGTATCCTTGGCCGACCATCGATAGTGAAATGAATGGCCGTCAGATTGGGCTCTCGCCTAGAGGTCATCGTGTGGTAGAACTCGATGACCACCCGAGGGTAGAAAAATCGACGAGGTGTCATAAATGGCTCCATGAGAAGGCGCACTAGTCGATCGAAGTTCTCACTCGATCTTCTGAAAAGACCTGAGATCATAATAACCTATAGTCCCTTTCACCGCAATCAACATTCCCTCGGAATAGGGTCAAGAGCGGGAAGTAGGGCCGCCTCGATGATCAATGCAGGGACTGGACCGAGGAGATCTCTGCCAGGCCCCGAGTAGGTGGCTAAGGACCGGGGGCCTCAGGGGCCTGGAACTAAAGGACCCTCCGGGGCTGCAGGTCCGCCCCTCTGGACTGTAGGACTCGATGGCCTAGGATATGGTGAAGAGGGAGGAACGGGCCAACCTGCATGCACTTCTGGGGGCAACAACAACAGAAGCAGACCCAGGCAAGGATGCCCGAGCGGCGTGACGGCACGGCGACGCAGGTCGACACTGCGGCTAGCAGTGCCGGCACCGCGACAGCCAGGCTTCGACATTGGCGCTGCAGCAGCGGCGGTAGGAGCAGGAGCAAAGACGAGGCGCAGCACTGTGATCGAGCCGCGCGAGGAGAAGATTGCCGCACTCTAGGTCGGAAGCTATGTCCTCCGCACGTCTTCACCATGGCTAGGTTGGAGAAGGAGAAGATATGGAGAGGAGGGGAGGAGGAGAGGTTTCAGAAGTGATTTGGAATGAAAAGGAGAGAGGGGTGTTTAAATAAGATGGCTAAGGGCAGCTGAAGAGTTAAGCCAAATTAATATCCATAAATATAGGTGGTTAATGGTTGTGGCTCAGAAAATCTGGAAAAATTAATAGAGCGCAGGAAACGAAAGGTTATAGGGAAGTGAAATGGCAGGAAGAAGATGAACAGTGCGGTGCAGGGGAAATTTCGCAACCTGCAAAATTTCACAGGTTGCGAAAATTCACAAACCTGAAAATTTCACACTGCTTCAAAAACTCCCTACCTACTGCAACACCTGCAAAAATAGAGAACCAAAAATTATGAGAAAACACAACTGTAAATGAGCAAAAATGTAAAGGAAAACAAAACTAAAAACAAAGAAATTAATAAAATCACAACTAAAACTTAAAGTAAAGCACACAAAGTTCCAATAAAAATTTTAATGACTTCTAAGATACTGGCGGTAAGCCACTCCCAGACTGTAGTCTCGACCATGGGGGTCAAGGAGGAATCTCCTTGTCTCTGGGCCGAGTGCTGTGCCGCATAGGTTTTAGCCTTTGCCCATTGACCTTGAACACCCTATTGTCTTTGGAGTTAAGCATGTCTACTAATCCATTGGGATAGACCTCCTGGATGGTGAATGGCCCAATCCATCTTGACTTAAGCTTGCCTGAAAAAAGGTGAAGCTTTGAGTCGTAAAGCAGCACTTGGTCTCCTTGTTTGAAATTTACAGCTATCACCGATCATGTCACTTTAACTTATCTTTCGCAATTCTAGAGTTGAAGTAGGCATCATTCCTTAGCTCTTCCAACTCATTGATATCATGAGTCTTTTAAGGCGCCCGCTCATATCCGTGTTTAGCTTCTTCCACGCCCACCATGCCTTGTACTCAATCAGTTGCGCATGACATGCCTTACATAAACTAGGCGATAAGGGACATGCCAAGGATGGTTTTGTATGTTGTCTGTATGCCCATATGAGTCTAGCAACTGAGAGACCAATCTTTTCGGTTAGAGTTCACCACTTTCATCAGTATGGTCTTGATTTCCCAGTTGGCTAACTCAACCTGACCACTAGTCTGAGGATGGTATGGGGTGGCAACTTTATGCTTGACATCATACTTAGTTAGAAGGTTCTCAAAAGGCTTGTTGCATAAATGTGAGCCCCCATCACTGATTATGGCTTTGGGGACCCCAAATCTGGAGAAGATGTTCTCCTTTAGGAATTTCAATACCACCCTATGGTCTGCTGCTCTACAAGGCATTGCTTAAACCCATTTTGATACATAGTCAACTCCCACCAAAATGTAGATGTATCCAAATGAGCAAGGGAATGGTCCCATGAAATCGATGCCCCAAACATCGAATAGGTCAACTACCAAAATCGGGTTCAAAGGCATCATGTGACGAAGAGAGATTTTCCCCAATCTTTGTCATTTTTCGCATTCTCTGCACATGGTATGAGCATCCTCGAAAAGGGAAGGCCGATAAAATCCGCACTATACCTTTCCTAGCGCTTTCTTCTTCGAGGCAAATGGCCTCCACATGCATTCTCATGGCAGTGGTTGAGTATCCCCAACTGTTTTGCTTCAAGCACACATTTTCTGATTATCTTATCAGCATAGTATTTGTACAAGAAGGGTTCTTCCCAATAATATGAGTGAATTTTTTCAAAACAAAAACTTCTTTGTCTGCGCTTCTTCTTAATCACGTACTTCACCCGTTACTGGGCACCGTACGTGGGCATACCAGGTGTGTTTTCAATCAGGAGCTGTGGATTCCTCAAGAAACTTCATCATTGATCGGGGGTCAGGGAGTGTCAGGTGCTGCGGTTAGCCTCGAGAGATGATCTCGCAACAACATTCTCAACACCCTTTTGTCCTTTATTACAATGGAGAACCCATCTAATAAGCCTATTATTAGCATTTTATTTGTGAGTGATAGGCCTTTAGCAGACCAGTCGTGAATAATATGATTATGTTTGACCCAGCGAATAAGCTGGAACTTGTCCGGCATGCCCGCGCCGGTATATGCGTGGTAGTGTATTTCTCAAGGCAGTTCAGTATACACTTTGCGTAATAGGCCATAGGGTTTCCTCATTCCTGCTACGCAGGAAGCTCCAATGGCGGGGGTCGCGTATGCTTGTTACTCAAGGTAACTTCCGGTTGAGAACCTCCACTGCATTAAGATTAGGTGGTCAGTGAGCCTTAAGCTTCTCAAAAGCTCACCTTACTGGCGGTCTTCTTTACCAAAATTTTGCATCTTTCACCGGCAGCTTTGAGGCAGCGATTTTGAGAAGTCCGCTGCGATGATTCCTCTGTAAAGCACGCGTACCTAAAATTACCTCGCATTCTTGCACTTTTTTACTTTTTGCCTTTTACACGGTGACGTGAGGCGTTTGGAAATATCTCAATTTTCCTTGTCTAATTCCCTTGTTGGAAATAATATGTCGATGCTATCCCTGGTTGACCTGCAAAATGGCACTTTTCTGGTCGGTACCAAGTTCTTCTCTATGCACCTATGCAGAACAGTTTCTAAGTTAGTCAGGCATTCTTCAAAGTTCCTACATAAACTGTAACATCATCCTGTACACCTCCATGTCGTGAATCGCCAAAATCTTGAGCATCTGGCTATTTGGAATATAGTTTGGGGGCATTACACGGAGCCAAAGGGCATCCTCCACGTAAGCATATGTGCTAAATGGGCAGTGAGGTATAGATGCACCCTGCATTCTGCAGCAATTTCAATTTGAAAATGGCCTAAATGTAACCATCAGACTTGATGAGTTCTTTGAAATTCTTTCGATAAGTGATCACTTATGAGACGAGGAGGAAGTGATCCTTTCTTGTCACCTCATTTTATCTTTTGTAGTGAATACACACCCTCCAACTTCACTGAAGCAGAGTAAAAAGACGGGTGGGCATCTCTATCCCTTTTCATTATACTGATGTGTTTTGATTTCTTAGGCACAACTGTAGGTTGGACTCACCCGAAATTAACACTATCGGATATGGGGTAAATGAAATCACATCTTGTAGCGACTTTGGGACTAACTCAGACCCTTGCATATGATTTAGTCTCCATTGTGTTTTTGTTGGTTTTGCCTCCTCCTCATAGATGTATTAGACCTGTGAGCTCTGTTGTTTATGAATAGTGATTTTCCACCAAATAGCTTGTTTGATCTTCTACGAGGATTTAAGTAATTCTTTACCCCAGCCAAGAAGCTAGCAGGAAGATGTGACCTTTAGAGAGCACCTTGTTCCTCTAAGTAGACTATATTTCAGTGTAGGCCAGGGTTTAAGTCAGTTTTGTGATTCCTTTGGTTTCCTTCTCAGTACGTAAACAAAATTTCTTGTTTTTTCTCGGTACTTTACACAATATTCATGTCTTGACTTCCCTACTGCTCTTATGACAATCAACTAGTTCCTGGATTCACCATGTATTCTTCTTTGTGACTGACTGTTCTTACAATTGTTTCAATTATCTGAACTATTATGACAATCTCTGAGTTGCATAATATGCCACTGTGAAGATGTTGAGTTCTAAAGGTCATGTTTCTGAATCTTGAAAACTCACATATTTATTTATGATTGATAATAGCATTAGAAGTGACCAAGGGTCTCCCCGGGGATGATGGGTACATAGTTGGCCTCGCCGGTGCAGTTGCATCAAGTACAACAAAATCTACTAGGCGGTGAGATTTGTCCGCTTATGACCGGGAACATCTTCCATCACTTTGACATCTTTATGGATCTATCATACTGGGACAATGTGTGGAAGTGGGCTTTAATTCTCGACCCATTTTTGTATATACATAGGAATAAGGGACCGGAGGGTTGCTGGCACCCAAAGTCTAGCCGGTGCTTTTTCTATGCAAGTGCCTTCAATATTAACCGACATGGTAAGACAACCTGGATCTTTGTACTTCACTGGAGTTTTGCACTTGATGATAGCATTGACTTGTTCAGTCAGAGGCCTCATTTTCAACTGACAATGATTCTCACGATTAACTTCAGGCATTCAGCATATTCCTCCACAAAATTTGCCTACCACTTTATAAATTCATGATAGTTTGTTCAACTAAGGATGAGAAGGTGGTGAGCGTAATTGAAATAGAGGCCACACTTCAATTCACTTTCTGTGAGGGGGCACATATGGTGGAGGTTTTGGCTTCCAGGAGATGTTAGAATGGTTCCTCCAGTTAGGGTTATAGGTGTTGCCATATGAGGCATTGGTTGGTGGCTTGTACTAACCCACAACATTTGCATGCTCAGCCATCATACCCCTTACTGAAGGAGCGGTTGGGCAATGCTCTCCTTGGTGCTCATTGGATTAGCAAGTGAAACAAGGATTGGTAGGCATAGATACCTCAGTCACTGCTCGCACCTCATGGTAATTTCGCATTTCAAGCTCCTCCAACCTTCTAGTCAAGGTGGATAGCTTTGCCTTCATCTCCATGTCCTCTGTGATTGAGTACATGCCTCCCTTAAGTGGATCAGGTCTCATCCACTTCCACCTCTCTCTAGGAGTTAGGTTCATCCCACATGCTTTGGATGTCTTAGCCACATAGTTTAAGAAGTCCATGGCTTATAGGATGTTACTCATAAAGTCACTCCCTTTATAGTTTCCAACAATGCTTCATATCAAGGGACGATACATTATAGAAGTGATTGCTGGCATCCAAGTATCTAAAGCCTACTTTGGTGAGGTAGGCAGATGATCTCACAAAATTTACCTTTCCCATCAACTGGTAGAATTTACCTGCTTTCTAAGGCTATGAAGATTAATAATTTCCCTCTTCGAACTATTGATTTTCAGGTCTTGAGGAAGAATTTCTTCAAAAGTCGCATATCAAATCTTGGCCTTGTCTTTCGGGAGGTTAAGGGAAGGCTTTCAATTTCAACAATTCCATATCGATTCGTCTCAACCAGAAAGTCATGCAAACTCTCAGACCTCCTAGACTGTTCAATGCGTGTATAGTTTTCATTTTCCATACCATGGAAAGTTGGGACGGGGCACCAAATAGGCACAGGCATTTGCATCCTCAGTAGGAGGTACGATGCATGAGGGTGCACTCACCTTTGCTAGTCTCTCTGGTCCCTCATTGTTCTGTATCATTCGGGTTCCTTTGGAGCCCTGTTATTGTTGTTCCTCGGTGGAGGGATTATCACGAGTTGAGTGTTCAGGCTCATTCACCAACCCTGTTCGAGTAGAGCGACCCTTTCCATCTTGCCTGTGGTGTTGCTGTCTTGATAGTTGCATAAGCTGCAGGCAAGCAACCGCAGTTCAAACAAACAACAAGCGGGCTTCCAAAAAGGTTAAGGTTAGTTGAAGCTACGACAATATAGAAATTAATTCCACCCAGTAGTGAGTACCTTTTGAAATAAAAATAAAGAAAAAAGGAATTAGAATTCTGTACTTGTGATGAGGATCACAAGTTCAGCAACTTCTCACTTGCTTTTGTAACATCCCCAACAACGCGCATTTGATTTACTGCCACAATAGAACATGTACCCGGAATCAACAATATTTATAACCTAGAATTCCTCTTTGCCGTAGCAAAACTCTTTCTGATATAAGTAGCTTCAGGGTCAAACTAAATGGATGGGTTTCTTCCATAAAGTGATTCTGATTGATGCTAAATCGGTGATTTCACTTTGGTTGGGGTTTTTGTAACGATTAGCCAAATTGTTGGTTTGAAAACTACAAACGAAATGAAATAGAATGTAAAAATAACTCCTTGAAGTCTCAGGCCACTAGGCTTAAGGTTCTAGGGCGACTGGGAAGTCTTCAAGTCCTTTTCCTAGCGTTGGGGAGGATGACCTATAGTCATTTCCCGAATCGGATCTTCGTTTAGCTATGAAATCTGAACCCTAAAAGTTTTTCTCTTGAGATACAGCTTTTATTGATCATTCATGTCTCAAAGCAGTAAAAACTAATTCTTTGAACTAAGCACCAAAGGCAAATAAATAACCTTCTAAGTGAGCCTCAATGGATCTATGATAAGCATCCAGCAGGCCCGCATAAAGCTTGCCAAATGCGTATCGGTACATCAAAGGATTTAAACCTTAGGTGAAATAGAGACATAAATGATATGGCGCATGCGTTGGAAGCGAGAGAACGACGAGTATACACCGAAAACCTTGGCGGTGGCCTTCCTCTTTCAGGATGAGGTTAGCCAGCGTACTCAGAGTTGTCATCCTCCGAGGAGTGTTTGGCGGGTGAAAGTGAGAGAAATAGAAAATGAGAGAAAGCGAAGAAAAGTCGGAAAATTTAAAAGCTTCCGGCGGTCTGTGCTGAAGTGATTCATGTGGTACGAGCTTGGTAGGGCTTATATCGCTGCTTCCGAGTCGAGAAATTTCAAAATATCTTAACTACGGCAATACATATGGGGCGGTTTTGGAAAAGCCATAAAGGTGGTTAAATGCAAATCAAAGTGGGCGGAAGCGGGTTGCGAAACGGAGCGGGTTGAAAGTGTGACTGCGCGAAATTTCGCGAGTTCGCGGATTGCAGAGCCATAACCAAAAATTACCGCGGTGCAGGGTTGCAATCTTGCAAATTTCAATGGTGTCACGGCTTTTCTTCGAGTTTGAGGCTTCAAATTCCTTAGGCTTACAGCGTGCTTCAAATTCGACTTAGTTCTGCGTGCTTGGATTGACTCGGAATATTTTGGCATGATTATCAGCAAAAACTAAAACTAGACGCCATGAACACAATTAGTAAGTATAAGCCGTGACCTTAATGTACTTGGTGGGTTAGTCGTTGATTAGCACACAAAGAGCGCTCAAAACTTGTAATAAACATGGCTCAAAATAGCACTTTTTGAGCACTAATCATGCCATAACAATGGTTGGGTTTATACAAAAAAATATTCTGAGCACCTAGAACAATTATAAGTGATGAGGGAAGCCATTTTGCAAATAAAGTTTTTTCAAAACTCATGAGTAGATATGGAATCAAACATATCATGGGATTGGCTTATCTCTAAAACCCGGGAAAATTCTAATTTTCTGAAAAATTGTAAAATGGTAATTTCGTCCAGGAATCAGAATTTTCCAGATCTCGGATGATGGAAAGCGAACCCAGTTGGAATCGATCTCGCCAATGTAGCTACCACGTCGAATTTTGTGGTCCCGGGGGCGGTCGAATTTCACGTTTTTAAGTGCAGGGTGTCGGGTGTCCTAAAACGGCTTGTGAGAAACATGTGATGTGACAAAAGTCACCTTCTACATGTACCCATGTGACACATGTTTCATGATTAGTGAGATAATGGAGATGAATGGCTTAGATTAAGCCATGTGTCAAATAGTTAAATGAAGGGACAATGGTAAGATTATTGAAAAGTTTAAGAGTGAATAAGACAAAAGAAATAGTCTTCTTCTTCCCAAATTGAAAAAAAGAGGTAATGGGGTGAGATCAGTTTTGAGAGGAAGAGTGACTTCTCTTTAGATTTCCGAACACACGGATGGTCGAGTTCTCTTCGGGCCAGAAGCAAAGTATTCTCTGTGACAAGGACGCTACGGCGTGGGCACCGTTTGTGGAGTTCATTAACTCAAGAGGAAGGATCTTTTCCCACACTTGGTTTATTCTTTAGGCCCAGAGTCATTTTTAATGGATGGGGTTTGGGGCTGAATGGGTAGTGTTATGGGTCTCAAAATCTTTGAGCCAGAGTAGAGAAAATCCCCTATTATTGAGCGTGACAGTGCCGACCCTAGGGTTTTCAGCATTCACGTGATATGTTGTGTGATTTTGTGTTGTTGGGTAATTCAAAATGAATTGCTTGGATTGTTATTAGCCCATGTGACCTAATTTTGGTGTTATTGATTGTGAATTGAATAACATGAATTGTGTGAATTAATTTTGTAGAACGATAGGTGTGAGTGCATGACATGAAAATGAAAGAAAAATTGAAAACGGTTGTGAAATGAATTTCAAGGAAGATTTTCCGAAGAATTGCCTTAGAGAGTGGTCAGTTCATCTGGAGCGGACCCATGAAGCTGTTGGAAAGAACATCAAGCCAATTAAACGGGAGGGTAGTCGATATATTGCCCAAAACTTCGGTAGTGTCTTTTCAAGAACAAAAACTTTGTTTTGAAAACTATATTGTTACTCGCCATTTGGCTTAGGCATGTGTGAGGAGTGGGGTGAGGACTCGAGACATGGGATTAGGCATGTAGGAGCATTCCAGAGTAGGATCGTATGTATTTGTTTGAGTGTAACACCGAAAAATACCCTGAAGTTTGAGACTTGTTTAGGAATATTATAAGCTAAATAGGAATTTTAGGAAATAAAGCATTAGACACATTTTAAGAATTAAGGACAATTTTGTAATTGGTCCAAAAGGGGGCTTAAAGTCATGATTGAGAGAACATAGGCCAAAGAAGAAATAATAGGTGTTGTGAAATCCCTAGAAGATTAGAGGCCAAATACAAATGGCCAAGACATGGAAGGACACTTTTGCAAAATAAAGGAGACTTAACCCAAAAATAGGTTTTGAGGGCCAAACAAGGCCTAATAGATTTTTTTTGATTTAGAGACCAACAATTGGTCCTCATTGAGGGGAGGAGAAGAAAGCGAGTGAAGAAGGAAGAAGAAGAAAGAGGAAGAGAAGAAGGGAGGAATTCAAGATCAAGCAAGCCAAGCTCCCAAAGGAGTATGGAACTACTAACCTTGAGTATGGAACTTTGGATTTTGTGTATGGATCTTCAGTTTTGTATGGTTATTGTATCTTGTCCAAAACCTAGGGTTTGTTAGGATGAAATCTAAGCAAGATGTATGAAATTAGGGTTAAAACTCTAAATGGCACAAGATAGTTGTAGAATCCTCTCTCCAAAGTTGGATTCGTGGTTAATTGAAGTAAATGAGTTAGGGTTTAGAGTAAACCCTAATTAATATTCATGTTTTTGTTGAGGATGGGTCATGACCCATATTAGAAGTGTTTTTGGGAGAAAATCATGAAAGGTTTTGATGAAAGATATCCATTGAAAGATGATTTGAGAATGAGTGAGGTCAAAATTAAGTGAAATGATTTTGAAGTGTATATTAAGTATAGATTTGGTTTGGGATGGAAAGTGCATGAAAAAATGGGAAAATGCACATGCAGGCACTTTTGGAGACTTAATACCGTACAATTTGAACTTGTACCAGAGTACAACCCTTCATCTGGTCGTTTTTAGCCGCTTGTACGGTCTGAGTTAGACATGTACCAGTACAACTTGTTCTGCTTTCTAGTTTAGGCCGGTTTTGCATTATTTTGGCCATAACTTGCTCATTTCTTATCCGATTTGAGTGATTCAAGTGGCCAATTAAAATAGACTTCAAGGAAAACAAAACTTAAAGAATAGGAATCTCCAAATTCTGATCCTAAGTATCCTAAAAATTCACTCAAAGTGTGGGGCCCATGTCTTCTAGCCAAATTAAAGTTTCCAGCTTTGAACATATGAAAGTCAGGTTGTTTCGAGACGTAACTTGAGGTTCAGTCACTCAGGTGGGTGATTCAGTTGGGGCCAGGCCGCTAGCACCTTAGATTTAAATTATTACAAGGACCTAGTGTCAAAATAGAGTTAAGACCCCATAAAATGAGTAATACCAACAGTCCACGAGGGTAATCGAGTAAGCAAACTAGTTGGCATGAAAACCATAACTTTAGTTTGGATGATCCGATTGGATTGATTCCACTTCTAGTAAGTAGATACATACGAGGAATAAGAATATATGGTGGGTGTGATTCCACATACATCATACTTCACAAGAATATGAGAAGTGCCATATGTAATGAAACATGAAACAAGAAAATGAAAATGAAAAAAAATGTATAGATGTGTTCATGAAACATAAATGATATGGAAAATGAAAGTAAGCAATTGAAACATGAATGGCAATATGTCATGAACACATAGTAATGATTAAGTGATATATGATTATTATCACATATAACCAGAAAATGATAACAAATGATAGGAATATATGAATGAGTGTATGAACGAGTATACATAAATGAGTACACATGAATGAGTATACATGAATGAATATATGAATAAGTATACTGAATAGTATGTGAAATAAGTATAAATTGAGTATATCTTTAGAAGATAATACGAGTGAGTGGAATTGAAATTTGATTGTGATTGGTTATGAATGCTATTTGCAGAAATATATATAAGTATATATATATATATATATATATATATATGATGATTTGAATAATTTGTTATTTGAAATGTTTATCATACATAAATGATATATGAAGACAAAATACGGTGTGTCAGTTATGAATGCTAATTGTAAAATATATATATATATAAGTATATATCTATTGATTTGAATGATTGTTATTCGAAATGTCTGTCACACGTATGCATGTGTGCATGTATTTGAACGATAAGCGAAATTACTGCATAAAAGTAAATTGATTTGAAATGCTTATCATTAGACCAGGCGAGATTAATGAGGATTCACCAAGCGAATTCGTCATGAAATGCCGTATTGTCTAATCACGAGAAATCACATTGCTAATGAATGACCAAGCGAGGTAGGATTCCCAAAGTGAATGCAGCAAGTGAATATGAAACTTCCTATAGCAATATGTGGGGCGATATGTAATTGAATCACGAAATCACATTGCTCTTTGAATGACAAATAGAAACGGCGAAGTTCCCCAGTGAATGCATGCGTGAATGTGCGACCTCTATATAACAATATGTGAGGCGATAATAATTGAATGCGAAATCAGAACACTTCAATGAATGACAAAGCGGTAGGATTCCCCAGTGAATCGTCGTGAATGTAGGCTTCATAGCAATATGTGAGACGATAATAATTGAATGCGAAATCACATTGCTACTGAATGACAAACGAGGCCCGAGGATTCCCAATTAGTCTGACGTGAATGTCGACTCCTATATGATATGTGAGGGCTGATAATAATTGAGATGCGAAATCCGCATTGCTCTTTGAATGACAAACGGGGCGAGGATTCCCCAAGAAGTGAATCTGTCATGAGATGTCGACCACTCCTATAGCAATATGTGAGACGATAATAATTGAATCTTGAAATCCACATTCTAATAAGATGACAAATAGGGCAGGATTCCCCAAGTGAATGTGTCGTGAATGTCGACTTCTATAGCAATATGTGAGACGATAATAATTGAATGAAATCATTACTGAATGACAAACGAAGCGGGATTCCACCCAGAAGTGAATCTATAAGTGAATGTCGACTTCTATAGCAATATGTGAGGCGATAATTGAATGCGAAATCACATTGCGCTGCGGGCCAATAAACGAAGGCGGGATTCCCAGAGTGATCTGTCGTAAGATATCGACTTCTATAGCAATATGTGGAGCGATAATAATTGAATCGCAGAAATCCACATTGCTCTTGAATGACAAACGGGGCGGGGATTCCCCAGTGAATCTGTCGTGAATATGGGCTTCTATAGCGATATGTGAGACGATAATAATTGAATGCGAAAATCCGCATTACTCTTTGAATGACAAACGGGGCAGGATTCCCAGAGTGAAGATCTGTCGTGTGAATGTAAACCTCTATAACAATGGCATAATGAGGCAGATAATAATTCGATAAAAATCACATTTTCACCAGACTGAAACAAACGAGAGTGAGGATTCCCCAGTGAATACGTGGTGAATGTCGAGCCTACATGCCATATGTGAGGCGTAATAATTGAGTGTAGAAATCACATTGCTCTTGAATGACAAATAGGCGAGGATTCCCCAAAGTGAATGCGTAGTGAATGTCGACTTCTATGGCCATATGTGAGGCGATAATAATTGAATCTGCGGAAATCACATTGCCTCTTGAATGACAAACGAGGGCGAGGATTCCCAGGGTGAATCTATCGTGAATGTGCGACCTCTATAGCCATATGTGAGAGACGGTGATAATTGAGTGTGAAATGCATTTTAACTCACTTTGAATGACATAAACGGTGGGATTCCCCAAGAGTGAGATCTGTCGAGAATGTAAACTTCTACTTGGCTATATGTGAAATCACAAACCGATCGCGAAAAATGACATTAAAAGTGTATTGTTTAAGTATCTTTTACATTACGGGACATAGTAAAAGGCATCATTTGTAAATGCATTTGTTGAATGTAAAATGTTAAAGGGGTCTTTTAAATTCGCAAGTGTTTATGGGATTGCTTTCGAGAAAAGAGATGCTTTTCGTAATTAAAAGTTTAAATGGAATAACTTCTGAACCAAAATGTTTTGGGAAAGAATGTTCTGAAAATATCGAGACTCATAGGGCTCCGGCATGGGTCATGCTTAGGTCAAGTCCGAGGATTCGAATTCGCGACACTTTTGGCCAAAAATTTAATAAGGCGAAATAAATGTTTGATTAGCGTCGAGATGCCGGGCTCGACTTGGATCACGCCGCCGGAATTCGAGTAGGGGATTCGGGTCGCGACACTTTGAAAATGAAAATTTAATAAAACGAAAACTAAAGGATTTAACGGGCATCCCAGATCATGAAAAGTAATTCAAAGGGAGTTGATTAATGGCTTCGGCCGTGATAATTATAAGAGTCTAATATGTATTGGTATTAGTCTGATTGACCCAGTATATATTTAATATGACTTGAAACGTTTCGATTTTGCCATTGTATAAGTTTGTTTTGATTATGATCTAACATGACATACATGTAGAAGAGATGAATTGAACACTTGTAAAAGACATGATACATGGAAGTAATACGAATAAGATAATTATATGGAATCAGAAAAGGGCAAAATCTACATGTATAATATGATATGAGTTAAGTCTACAAGTCAGACTTGGTCACTTGTGCATAAGTAATCGTAAATGTTAAAAGATAGTGGCCGGCGTTATTTGTTGTTGAAGTCGTTCTTGTCTATATGTTCCCCATGGCGTAAAGCTTAGCGCGGGTGTTGTCGGGTGTAGATGCGAAGAGAAGATAAAGAGGATAGGACATTCCACACCCGGTCACTGGAGACCATCTCTCGGAGATAGGTGCTCACCGGCCTTTGTTCATGATCTCGATGTTTGTATTAGATATGTATAGGTATGTATTTGTATCAGAAATGGGACTTAGTAAATATGTATAAATTTTAATGGATACCATTCCGGTGGTAGTTCATTTGTAAATGTAAATGATTGTTGGTTACTAAAATCATTTGTACACCACAGATATAAGTTCAGCTCTGAAAAAAAAGAAAAAAAAAAAGTAAGAAGTCCCAGTATATGGTTTTGCACCCCCCGAGCAGAGTTCGGTCCTTGATCGGGTCGAATGGGAATCGGGCGTGACAAGTTAGTATCGAGCCTAGGTTTAGGCGTTTACGGAAAAAGCATGTTTGGCGATTCTAGATAGAGTATAAGGTAGAAAAGATAGAAAAGCATATGTATAGAAAAGTGTTGGCCTTGTGTGGATGTCCTTGTGTTTGTATAGATCGATCGTCTTCCGAATCCAGTTGAAGAAGCTATTGGAAGTGTTAACCCTAAGGAACAAGGGTTACCAGCTTATAAATCACTTAGGAATCATTCAAAGTAGAGAGATAAACCCGGTAGAGCTAAATGAAAACAAAAGTGTAAATGTGTTATATAAAGATACGAAAGAAAGGACTTGACATGAGCAGGACAAGTACATATGATATGAATTTCGAGGGCCCGAAATTCTTGCATAAGAGAGGAGAAATTTATACAACACCAGAAATACCCTAGAAGTTTTTCGGACTTGTTTGGGAGTATATTATAGCTAAATAAGAGATTTTTGGAAATAGCTTGACCAATGAAATTTTCAGAAGACTAAGGACATTTGCAGTGAGGTCTGAGGGGGCTTAAAGTCATAGATTGAGAGGGACTATGGGCGAAGAAGAAATAATAAATTTGTTGGCTGAGAATTCCTAGAAGATTAGGCAATACAAATGGCCAAGACGCTGGAGGACCTTTTTCAAATAAAGGAGACTTATGCCAAAATAGGGTTTTGAGGCCAAGCAGGCCTAATAGATTTTTTTTTGATTTCAAGACCAACAAGTTGAAGTACCATTGGGGGGAGGGAGAAAGCTAGTGAAAGAAGGGAGAGAGAGAGAAGAGGAAGAGGAGAGAGAAGAGGGAGGCCAAGATTAGAGCAAAGCCGAGCTCAGTATGGAACTACTAACCTTGAGTATGGAACTTTGGATTTGTGTATGGATGTATAGTTTTGTATAGTTATTTATCTTGTCGAAACTGGGGTTTATTAGGATGAAATCTAACGAATGTGTTGAAATTAGGGTTATTGTAAAACTCTAAAATGGCACAAGATAGTTGTAGAATCCTCTCTCTTAAGTTGGATTCATGGTTAATTGTAAGTAAATGAGTTTAGGGTTTTAGAGTAAGCCTAACAATTAATATTCATGGCATGTTTTTGTTGAGGATGGGTCATGACCCATATTAAATGTTTTTCGGGAGAAAGTCATGAGAAGGTTTGATGCATGAAGAGATATCATTGAAAGATGATTTGAGGATGTTGGGATTTAAAAGATGAAATTGAAATGGTGCAGTATATCATTAAATATAGTTTGGTTTGGGATGGAAAAAGTGCATGAAAATAGGAGGAGAAAATGCACATTACGGGCACTTTTCGGAGACCTGTACCAGTACAATTTTGAAGACTTGGCGCGTACGATGTGTTCTGGTCGTTTGCTGACTTATTGCGGTCTGAAGTTGGAGCGTATGCCGTACAGCTTTGTTCTGCTTTCCGGTTTTGAAACCAGTTTTTCGTATTTTGGCGCAACTGCAAGACACAACATCAGATTTGAGTGATTCAAAGTGGAGAGAATTAAATGGAGCTTCAAGGAGAACAAACTTAAAGAATAGGCATCACCAAAGAATGCCAGTCCTAAGTAACCACAAAATTCCCTCGAGTGGGGTCATGTGCGACCCAAATTCTCTGGTTCAACTTTTGAGGTGTAGAGAGTCGGGTTGTTTTGGACGTAACTTGAGTTCCGGTGCTCCGAATTGGGTGATTCCAGTTGGGATAGAACCCTTAGCACCTTAGCTTTAAATTATTACAAGGACCTAGTGTCAAAATATGAAGTTAAGACCCCAGAAAAATGAGTAATACCAACAGTCCCGAGAAGAAAGCTAGATTGTGGCTTTGGTATTCATTTTGTATAACATGTATTAAAACTTTAAATTTTGATATATGTTTTGATTAAGAGTATTGTAATAACTGTTGAACTATTGTAGTATAGTTGATGTATTTTGGTGAGTATTAATGTATGGGCCAAGTGGCCATTTTTACTCATGTACATGTCTCATGATATGAGACATAGATATTCCGCAGGTTGACGGGTAGTCAACGAGACACCCCGGGATTGGGGCGTCATAGCTTGGTATCAGAGCTAAGGTAAACGATTACCTTGGGAGCTCGGTGGGTGTAGAGCTTAGGTTTCCTGCCACAGACTTAATGTCGGATACTAAGGTATAACAGTATCGATAAGATTCAAAATTTCCTCTGATATCTAGGACTTGATGGCCTGGAGTTTAGATCACGCATTCATTGTGCATTTTGATGAATGGTGTGTATAACATGAATTATTGTGTATGTTGTGTGATTTGTGTGCTTAGTGAATAGCACATAGAAAAAAAAAATTTAATCTATGTTTTTACGATTGTGAAACGGGGAAAAAAAATAAATAAAACTTGAAATTTTAATGAATTTATTTTGTCTAACGAAGAACATGAAAAATATATTGTATTTTTTTGTGGTCTTCGATGCATTTGGAATAAAGGAAAAAATGAGTGAAAAAAAAAAAAAAAAGGTTTCTAACATTTTGGGTGGAGCTCTTTGCCCATTTCCCGATCTTAGTCACGTCTGATGCATTGTATCGTGACCGCAAAGCACCCAACCACGTCTGACTGACGGTGCGATGCGAGGGAGCCAACGACGGGGTTGCGTCTGACCAGCCATGCGCCTGATCTGATAGCGACACGGCGGCCTGCGCGTAGAGTGGCGACTCGCTCATGGCCTGGCCAGGGGTGAGTCGCGATACAAAAATTGTATAGTGGCTGGGGGCAACCGTTTGTGTTGCAATATGCGCGCGAGGGGAGCTGCGATCGTATTGTGACACTTTCAGTGGTAGTCTGGCATGGAGTTTGGGTCAGCGATGCAATTTTGTATCATGATCGGGGAGGGGAACAACGACACGCGACCCGCGTCTTAGCGTGCGAGCCGCGACTGCGACGCGTCCGGTCTGCGGCGCTGCGACGCTTTGTGACACGATCGAGGAGGCTCAACCCGCGATCACGGCGCGCGTGCGGCGCCAGCGGCATGGCGAATGCGTGACTGCGACCGCCATTTCTGTCGCGCGTCCTGTCGCGTAACTGGGCCATGGGTGTATTACCTTTGTACACTCGACCCAGTTTTGACTCAGTGTACTGTTCTAAGTCACTGTTTGGATCACTATTCACAAGGTTTTCAAAAAAAAGAAAAAAAATTTTAAAAAATTTTTGTGTATGATTTAATATACGGGATATTTATATTGCATTTACTATAAATGCATTGACGTGGTGTGTGAAAAAAAAATTTCGGTATGTGAATAGTGTCTCAAGGTTGTATTTACACCCTTCGAGATACTTCATTAAAACTTAACTTGCCATTTGACATGTGTAGATGGCTAGTCGAGGCGAGGACGTAGAGGTCGTCCACATGGTACTAGTCAGGCACCATCGGCTTTTGACCAGCAAGCTTTTGCTGAGGCCTTAGGGATTGCAGTCGCCGCCATCGCACAAGCGTGTGCAATAGTGAGTCAGGGCAGGCCAAACGACCTCCAGCGTTTAGGAGCAAATCATCCTCCATTTACCATAGAAGGAGGAATATATGACATACGAGGCATCCAAGATATGGGTGTTGGTACTAAGAGGAATGAAGATTTATCTTCTTCGACGAGAAAGAATGAAGACTTTTATTCGCACGGACCTCAAAGAACGAGGGATGGTGCTCGGGACAAGGAGCAGGATGGGGCATTTAGTCGAGGGCGGGCGGGTGATATGTTATTTCTAGACCGGCTGGACACTTTCGACGAGGATTGCCCACGGAGGCGGGGATCGAGGTTGTGGGATAGCTGGGTCCCGATCATGATGAGACCGAGTTAGGGTTGCGGTCGAGTGCCCCCGGGCGGATGGTGTGCTACCATTGCCGGCCAACCCGGCCTGCGAGGAGGGATTGCCCCCAGGGGCGGGGATCAGGGTTTCGGGACGGCGCGAGTCGTCGGCGGTAGGATAGGAAGGATCATTGCATGTTCCTCCACACCACCCCATGATGACAGTGGGGGCGGTGTCGAGTTTTTAGGGAGGCGCACGAGGCACCGCCGGCCACAGGCAGAAGCAGAGGCGGGTTATGGGCGGCGACGAGGCCACAGTAGTATCGGGGTTCAGGCGTGTCTGCCATCACGTGGTGAAGAAATCGGCAGTTATAGCAGGGTACGTTTTACTTGCTCTCTTATATCGGCGGTATTTGTTTGATTACAGTGCGTGTGTTCATTCATTCTTTGCATCATTTGTGATAGAGTTGGGCTTAGGGTTGGGGGCGCTGGAGAGCCCTTAGCGTAGTGAGATTCTTCCCCAAGGATTGGGGCGAGAGATGGGGATGATATCGTCGTTTCTTGAGGTTGAAGATCACCAAATTCTGCTCACAATGGACACGAGGGTCATGGACATGTCAAAGTTCGACGTCATCTTAGGGATGGATGTTTGGCGATGGGAGTCTTCATCAGTTTGCGAAGAAAAAATGGGAGGAGGTTGCCGCCTACGCGAGGATGGTACTCATGTTGTATTTCAAGGGGACAAGCGCTGATGTATTTTACCACAGAATGATGTCGAGTCAGTGTCGGGGAGACCCGATTGGCGGGATTGGCTGACGAGCCTTACACAGAGACGAGGTGAGACCAGACTTAAGTCTACCTCAAGTAGTTTGCGAGTATGAGGATTTCCGGATAAGCTACCGGGATTGCCTCCGCGAGAGGAGTTGTAGACACCCAAATGTGAAGTTACGCGCAGTACTTGCCGTCTGTATTTCCGTAGGATGGTATTTAGTTGAGTTCGCGAGAGGCTTCGAGTCAGTCACGAGGAGTTCTTTGGAATGAGGGTTCATTAGGCCAGGAAACACTTCACCATGGGGGTGCTCAGGTTCTATTTGCGAAGAAGAGGACAAGACCCTTCGGTATTGCATTGACTACAGAACCGGTTGAATAGGGTTGCGATCAAGAATGGTGCCCATTTCGAGGATTGTGATTTGTTTGAAGTCAGAGGTTGAGAGAGGCCTTGAGTCTACTAAGATGAACCTCGCCTTTGGTTACCATCGGCGAGGGGTTAGAGACCAGGATATCCCACTAAGACAGCCTTCAAAACATGTTATGGGCACTTTGAGTTTATGGTGATCCCTTTGGATTGTGAATGCGCCCACATTGTTCGTGGACCTCATGCATAGGGTATTCCAACCCTATTTGGATCAGTTTGTCGTGATTTTTGTGGATGACATCTTGATCTATTCCCAGTAGGAGAGGGAGCATGAGTATCACTTGAGGATTGTTTTACAGTTGCTGAGAGACCATCATCTATATGCCAAGTTCAGTAAGTGCGAGTTTTGGCTTACTAAGGTGAGTTTTTTGGGACATGTGGTGTCAGCATCAAGCATGTCAGTAGACCCAGAGAAGGTCGAGGCCTTGATGAGTTGGGAGAGGTCGAAGTCAGTCTTCGAGATACGTAGTTTCTTGGGATTGGTTGGGTACTACAAGAGATTCATTGAGGATTTCTCCCGGTCGCGGCACCTATGTGAGATTGACCGGAAGGAGGTCGAGGTTGGTCTAGGATGACAGACCGATGAGAGGAGGCATTCCCAGATTTGAAGAGGAGACCTCTTTGCTCCACATCTTGATAGTCGGGCCGGGACAAGGGTTCCTGATGTATTGTGATGCCTCGAGGGACGGGGGGCTTGGGATGTGTTTTTGATGAAGTCCGGAAGGGTAGTAGCTTATGGTTCAGAGTCGGTTGAAGAATCATGAGCGGGAATTACCCCCCACCTTACGACATGGAGTTGATACGAACCGTCGAGCTTGTGGGGAGAGACCATGATTAAGATGCGCTCGGGAAGAGAACCCAAGCTCACAGCGTCGGCTTGGATCAGTTGACCTTGACCGATGCTTATATGGAAGCAAGAACCGCTGGTATGTAGGGGACGCCACAATTGGTGATGGGGATCAGGGTGGTAAGAATCTTGGTGAGCGCCACGGAATAAGAGTAAGTTCGAGGGGGTTCTTTATAGAACCAGAAGCAGGAATTTATACTCGATTTTATTAATGCTTGAAACTTAGAAATATAAGGATAACAAGCCTATAAAATAAAAGCCCACAAACACTTGAAGAATAGAAACTAAATATTAATTACACCAGGAAGTAAATATTTGGCCAAAAACAAAAAAGGAAACTATAGATAACAGGACTTAAAGACTTGGTAATAAAAAAATCGGCGTGAATCGGGAACAATTAATATCAAAAATGCGACAATTAGGAACAAATAAAACCAAAATGAGCAATCAAGAACAAATGTACCAAATCAAGAGCAAGTCCATCACCACAAAAATAGTAGCAAATCGAGAACAAAATCGACGGCAAAATCAACACCAAATGCAAAAGCAAATCTTTTCTAAAAGAAATAAGAAACTGCCATTTCCTATAAAACACACTTCTAATTTAAATAGAGCAACTTTTACTTTAGGAGAATAAATCTCTTAAAACTAAAACAACTCCCAAATCAGAATGTTAATAAAACTCAAAACACTTGGAAACAAAAATATGACCGGCGTCTCAGGTTTCTGACCTCCCGAATCTGAATTTTCCATAAATACAAAAATTGAATTCCTAATTAATCTTCTAGAAGCTCTTGCATCACGGATCCTTTAGCTAACTGATTCTCAATAATTTTCCCCTTCCTAAAAAGATTGCGTACTCGAGGAATCATAGCCATATGTGTTGTGGATGGCATGAAAATAAACTACAAATCCTCAGGTAATTAAAAATCCTTTTTAGAACTAAAATCTTCAGACGACATGGACTCGAGTCTCCCTCACATATCACTTTTCCGTCAAATTCCACCCATTGCTTTTGGAGTTCCTTTGTCTCCTTGGGGATTACTCTATAAAGCGGGTTGATTAGGAATGATAGCATAGGGACAAATCAATTTGATGTTAAGTCCTCGTATAGGAGGTAACCCTTTTGGAATTTCCTCGGAAGACATCTTCAAATTCTGCAAAAGTGAACGATAGAACTAGGAAAGAAGTGCCAAGTTAGTTAGTATTAAAAAGTGTCTTTTTGTACCAAAGTACAATCGTTGGCTTGTTTAAGAACAATGCTTTCTTAACCTCACTTGCCCTTGCATAGAAATTGGTTTTTCTCTCCTTTTCTTTTAAATTTTCAGTCACTTGCATTTTGTCACTCTCTTTCTTTTGCTCACTCTCTTTTAACAGCTTTTCTTTTTATTTCACTTTCTTTTCACTTTTTTAATTTGTTTCACTCTCTTTTCACTCTTTCTTTTGTTCACTCTCTTTTTCACTTTTTTTTTTTTTGTTCACTATCTTTTTGCAACCTTACTTGATCTTCATAAACTTGACTTGGTGTCAAAGGAACAAGAGTGAAGGTCCGTTGGTTGTGCACGAACTAGTACTTATTGGTGAAGTCGGTAAGTCTTCGGGCTTTCCCATCAAATTTCCATGGTCTTCCTAATAGCAAGTGCCCATCTTGCATTGGAACTACATCACACAAAACTTCATCTTCGTATTTCCCAATGCTAAAAGAGACTAACACTTGTTTATTCACCCTTACCTCCCCACTATCATTCAACCATTGCAATTTATAAGGTCGAGGATGCTTACATGTTGGCATTCCTAGTTTCTCCACCATGGACCCATTGCTAGCGACACGTGGTACAACTTCCCGAAGTCAACAGTCACACTACATATTACCTTGTTTTGGACGTGGCACCTAGTGTGAAAAATGTTATCCGTTGCATCTTGTCATCTTCTTTAGCTTGCACACTTAAGGCCCTCCCCAGGCCCGCATTAGTTCCCCCTTGGACATCATACTCCTTATCCTTGGCATCCTCCCCAGGATGGCATAGAATCTGTCACGACTCATTTATGCATTTCCAATCTCACCATTGTCCGCATCCACCCACCGGCTCTTTTGTTCGGACATTGGCTTGAAATATGACCTGCGTAGCATTTAAAACACTTAATATCATGATTCCGAGTAGTGAAAGAGTCGGGTTTACCTTGATTTCATGGTTGTTCCCTCTTTGTTTTAGTTCTGTTTTAGGCTTGGCGTTGGGTGGGCTTCTCTTCCTTTTCCATTGATTAATTGTCACGTAAATGAACTTGGACAGTGTAGAAACGTGTGTTGCTCTTTGCCCCTCCTCTTGACTTGATTCTCAATCTTGAGCGTCATATGCACCATATCCTCCAACTCCACATAATGTTGCAATTCCACCAAATTTTGAATCTCCCGGTTTAAATAAGCTAGAAACCTTGCCATGGTAGCCTCTCGATCTTCTTCAATATTCGCTCTAGCCATTGCAACTTCCATCTCCTTATAATACTCCTCCACACCTCGGTTACCTTGCCTCAGGTTTTGCAACTTGTTGTACAATTCTCGGTAGTAGTAAGTCGGGACAAATCTCTTTCGCATCACCCTCTTCATCTCTTCCCATGTTTCCACTGATGGCTCCCTATTCCGTCTCTAATTCAACACTAGTTGGTCCCACCACACTATGGCATAATCTGAGAACTCTAAAATAGCAAGCTTCACCTTCTTATTTTCAGAATAATGGTGACAATCAAAAACCAACTCTACCTTCCTTTCCCACTCAAGATATGCCTCAGGGTCATTCTTTCCTTGGAAAGATGGAATCTTCATCTTAATTTTTCCCAAATTATTATCTTCCCGATTCCTATCTTCCTACATGTCTCCCCCATACCTCTGGTACTAACACGAATCTGCTCCATTCTCATCTTTAAAAGTCTCCTCCGTCATACTTTCTTGTACGTGCTTTGCCCCTCTTCTTGCGGCCTCTTCGCCCTACCCAGCGTTGTGGGAGGGTTTCGTGGAGTGCTTGAAGCTTTGCTACCCTCTCATGGAATTGTTCAATTCAGTACTAAAACATTCTACGTGCCGCTAGTTAAGGCCTGCATAATGAACTTCATGTCAACGCCTCCCGCCACACCTTCAGATGCGTTGTTGTTTGACATAGTGCTGTAAAAACAAGGTTAGAGAAAAAAAAAAGTAAGACCACACAAATCACTCGCTCACGGGTTTTCACTCGAAGAATGATTCCACTCGGTTCGCGTGTTTCACACAATATATTTGCTTTCTCACTCTAATAATCAGAGCCACTCTTGCCTTTTCCCTTTCGAATTTCTCTTCTAGTTCTTTTGGAACTAAATCAAACAAATCAGATTTTTCGCGAGTGATGAACATATCAAAGAAGAAAGGACAGGTTGGTGAAAAATTTAGCCAATATTCATGCTTTATTTATTTATTTTTTTATACTATGGTGGTGATTGGATTGCTAGAAACTAGAATGATGATAAACTTTTAGGATTTTTTTTTTCGGATTTTTTATTATTTTTTATTTTTACCGGATCCTTTTCCTTTATTTTCCCCTTTTTTTCATTTTTTTTGTTAACCTTGAATGGACTGTTCAAAAAAAGGAAACTAACAAAAGTTATATCTAATCAAGAATGAAGAAAATCAAACTTAGGATGGAGTAGATATTAGGTTGTGACTAAAATTAGGGATTGAACGGAATTTAGAAGGAATGGAGGAAAGTGGTGACTAAGATGGTTCGAACAAAGAAAAAATAATAATAATAAAATATAGGCAAACCAGAAAATATAACTTGTTGCTCACGATACCAAAATGAATCACGAACCCGTCAACTTGTGAGAGACCGTGATGAATTAGCTCGGGAAGGGAGCAAGCTCTGGCGTCGGCTTGGATGGATGACCTTGACCCGTTGCTTATATGGAAGCAAGAACCTTGGTATGTAGGGGACCGCCCCTGATCGGTGATGGGGATCCAGTTGATAAGTCTTGATGAACGCCATGGAATAGCAGGTAAGTTCAAAGGTGCTAGCTTTTAAAGAACCAAAGAGAAATTTATACTCTCAGTTTTATTAATGCTTAAAACTTGAAGAATGTAAGGATAACAAGCCTATAAATAGGCCTACAAACATGAATAATAGAAACTAAATATTCGGTCACAAGGAAAGTAAATATTTGGCCAAAAACAAAAAAAGGAAACTAGATAACTTTTAGGACAAGACTTGGTAATAAAAATGGCTGACAAATAGGAACAAATCAGCTCTCAAAATAGCATTGTTAGGAACAAATTAGCAGCAAATCAACACCAAATCCGAAGCAAATCTTTTTTAAAAAGAAATAGAAACTCCTATTTTCCTAGCAAAACACACTTTCTAAATTAAATAAAGCAACTTCTACTTTGACTTGGAGAATAAATCTTTCTAAAATAAAACAACTCCAAATCAAAATAGTAATAAAACTCAAAACACTTGGAAACATAAATATATTAAGAAAGATCTCGAGGTTTCCACTTTGACCTCCAATCTGAATTTTCCATAATTAAGATTGAATTCCTAATGAATCTTCTAGAAGCTCCTGCATCATGGATCCTTTGTGCTTTGATTCTCATCAGAGTTGGTGGCCGTAGTCTTCGCCTTGAAGATTTGACGCCACTATTTATATAGTGGCCGATTCGAGGTGTCTTTCGGACCACAAAGTCTGAAGTATATATATCTTCCACCTTGTGGGACCTCAATGAGAGCAACCTTGAGATGGATGGAGTTCCTAGAGGATTATGACTTCACTTTGCATTACCATCTTGGTTAGGCAAATGTGGTGGCTGATGCACTCACTCGTAAGTCACGGGGAGTATTAGCTGGTATAGCTTCCCAGGAGTGGCGGATGCTCGAGACTGTGGGACAAGTTGGGCTCTGGTGTCTTGTGAGTAGACTCGAGGAATGCGTTGGGGAGTTGGTAATTCTGCCGTCTCTGATGACGAGGAGTGATTGAGTCGGGGGCTTAGAGCCCGCGGAATGGTGTGTCATGGGAGGCGGGGTGGATCAGTGGGCGACGGGCTGGACCGTCCACGCATATGGTAGTCTTCGGTATAGAGGACGGCTAGTGGTTCCTAAGTTGACCGATTTGAGTGATGAGATTCTCAGGGAGTGTCACTGCTCTCGATTTGTCGTGCATCCAGGTGGCACGAAGATGTACCAGGATCTTCGTCACCAGTACTACTGGAGTGGGATGAAGAGACACATAGGGGACTTTGTTCGACTATGTCTCACGTGTCAGCAGGTTAAGGCTGAGCACTAGAAGCCAACAGGGCTACTTCAGCCATTGGAGGTGGCTGAGTGGAAGTTGGAGCACGTCATGATGGATTTTGTGACCCACTTGCCATGAACACCACAGGGACATGATGCGGTATGGGTGATAGTGGATCGGCTCACGAAGTTGGCACATTTTCTAACCGTGCGGATGACCTTCACATTGGAGAGATTCTGTCAGTTGTACATTTGAGAGATAGTCCGACTACATGGAGTACTAGTATCCATAGTGTCGGATAGAGACCCGAGGTTTACGCCGCACTTTTAGAAGAGTTTCAAGGCTAGCGGGCTTTTACGGTGCGACCATGAAAGTGCGACTTTTCCACCCACAAGCGGATGGTCGGTCGGAGAGGACCATACGGTGTTAGAAGAGGACATCTTTGCGAGCATGTAGATCTGGATCATAAGGGTAGGTTGGGAAGAGCACTTGCCTTTAGTGGGTCAGCACTCCTAACACTTGATTCTTGGCGGTATACAGGATGGCACCATAGATCTCGTTTTATGGGGCCATGTACGGATCAGATGATGTTGGACCGAGGTGGGAGAGGGCTTCATCAGCGGTCACGATCGGAGTTAGAGACACCTACGAGGGAGTGGAAGCCGTGACGGCGTCTTCTCACGGCTCGGGGCGAGCGAACTATGCGTGTACGGCGGCCGACCCTTGGGGGTTCGGGGTTGGCGATCACGTCTTATTGAAGGTGATGCTGGGAGGGAGTGGTGGGATTCGGCAAGCGCGGCAGGCTATCGCCCGAGGTTTATTGGGCCTTCGAAGCTTCGGTGAGCCTGTAGCGTGCAGTTGGCTTTATTGCCTAGCATTTCGAGTGTCAGGGCGAGAGTCTCCGCGTCGGAGGAACACACTCGGATCGGCTCGTATGAGTGGATTAGGGAGAGATTGAGGTTGACACGGATGGGACCTTCGAGGAGGGACCAGTGTGCATTATGGACAGTCGGGATCAGGTTTTGCGACACAAGACCATGAGGCTAAGGTGAAGGGAGTGTATGGCGACAGTGGGAGTGGAGGGTCGCGTGGGAGCCTTGAGGGGACATGCGGGCCACCTATCCCTTCTTGTTTAGGGATGAAGGTACGTGGTTTAGTCGTTTAACACTTAAATGACTAGTTTACATGCATGGTATAGTGCACGTTGCATATGCATGTGAGTTGTTGTGATTGTACAGAATTTCGGGACGAAATTCCTTTTAGAGGGGAGATGTAAAAGCAGGAAAATTTAATTTTAAAATGAGTAAAATGGTAATTTGATCAAAATCCAAAATTTTCTAGATCTCGGATGATGAAACGGACTTCTTAGTTGGAATCGTCTCCACGAAATATATGCACCACATCGGAATTTCGTCGAATTCCGAGACCGTCGGAATTTCACGTTTTTCGAGGCACCGGGTGTCGGGTGCGAGTAAAACTGGCTGTGAGAAGACATGTGATGTGAAAAAAAGTCACTATTACATGTACCCATGTGACATGTTGCCTGATTAGTGAGATGATGGTGATGAAAGGCATAGATTAAGCCATGTGTCAAATAGTTAAAT
Source organism: Tetrastigma voinierianum (assembly GCA_016808115.1). Classification (NCBI taxonomy): domain Eukaryota; kingdom Viridiplantae; phylum Streptophyta; class Magnoliopsida; order Vitales; family Vitaceae; genus Tetrastigma; species Tetrastigma voinierianum. Next base: position 240,870 of record JAEQBH010001676.1, on the reverse strand, counting down.
GAAGGGACAATGATGGAATTATTGAAAAGTTTAAAGTGAATAAGACAAAAGAAGAAATAGTCTTCTTCTTCTCCAAATTGAAAAATACGGGCAGTGAGGGTGAGATCCAGATTTTAGAGAGAGAAAGAGTGACTTCTCTCTAGATTTCCCGGCTTTCGGACCGTCGGTTCTCTTCGGGCCAAGAAGCAAAGTTATTCTACGCGGCAAGGGCTACGGCGTGGCAGTTTGTGGAGTTAGACAACTCGAAGGTAGGGATCTTTTTCTACTTGGTTTATTCTTTGGTAGAGTCATTTAATGGATGGGGATTTTTGAAATTTGAATGGTTTGTGTTATCGGTCTCGAATCTTTGGGCAGAAATTAGGAAAATCTCTCTATTGTGTGGCGTGAAGAAACAGTGTTGTGTTGTGATTTTGTGTTGTTAGATCATTCAAAAATGAATTGCTTGGATTATTAGCCGGTAGGCTAATTTTGGTGTTATTGATTGTGAATTGAATAACATGAATTGTATGAATTAATTTTGTTAATATATACATGTAAAATATATTGGCATGGATATTTTGGAAATGGCATAATGCATTCCATATGCACCGGGGCACCCTAGAATGACAGGTGTGAGTGCTTGACATGAAAATGAAAGAAATATTGAAATCGGTTGTGAAAGGAATTTCAAGGAATATTTTCCGAAGAATTGCCTTGGAGAATTAAGTCAGCAGTTCATCTCGGAGGCGGACCCATGACTATTGGAAGAGTATCATTAGGTCGCCTTGAGGGTGATCCCGATATATTTCAGGAAACTCGGTAGTGTGTTTCAAAGAACAAAATGTTTTGTTTGAAAGCTGTATTTTGCTCGCATTTGGCTTAGGCATGTGTGAAGTCGGTGAGGACTCGAAGGGCATGGATGGGCATGCAGACATTTCAAGTAGGATCATGTATTTGCTTAGTGTGTTTGGTTTGCATTTCATGTGCACTTAGGTGGGAAGTAACCCATGTAGGAAATTATCACTCTTGGGCATTACTCACCACATTCGAAGATCATTATTTCAAGTCTGAGGGTGTCTGAGAAGGACGGCACTCACTAGAGGCTGGATTTTAGAAGAAACCCGGATTGTGGCTTTGGTATTCATTTTGTATAACATTTATTAAAACTTTAAATTTTGATATATGTTTTGATTAAGAGTATTGTAATAACTGTTGAACTATTGTAGTATAGTTGATGTATTTTGGTGAGTATTGATGTATGGGCCCAAGTGGCCGTTTTTACTCATGTACATCTCCTTGATGGGACATAGATGTCGCCAGTTGTGAATTAGTCAACGAAGACACCTGCAGGATTGGGCGTCCACATTATCACCCTCAAATCAAATAAGTGACTAAAATTTCCAATAGGAATTAAGAAAATTAGGAAAAGTTGAGTCTATAAAAAAATTAGATGATGCCTTGTGGGCACATAGAGATTTCTTACAAAACTCCCATTGGAATGTCCCCATACATAATTGTATTTGGAAAACCTTGTCATCTCCCTTTAGAACTGGAATACAAAGCTATGTGGGCCATCAAGAAATTGAATTATGATTTCCAAGCTGCCAAGGAAAAGAGATTACTTCAAATGAATGAACTGAAAGAGTTGAGAAATTAAGTGTATGACAATGCCAAATTTTAAAAGGAAAAGACAAAGAAGTGGCATGATCAAAAGGTCGGAGAAATTCAAGGCGGAGAGCAGAATCATCTTATACAATTCCGGGCTGAGTTATTTCGGAAAGTGAAGTCGGGATGGAGTGGTCCTTATATACTAGTGGTAACAAGCACACCTTTGGAGACGATAGCTCTTAAGCGAGATAGTAGAATTCTGATAAATGGTCAAAAGTGAAAGCATTATCTTGGAGGAAGCATAAAGGAAGTTTAGATCCAGATTTTGAAGAGGGAAAAGAGTTTTACTGAAATGAAGATATTTTGCAGCAAATGTCTAGCTAAAGACATTAAACTAAGCAACTACTTGGGAGGCAACCCAAGCTGAATTTTAAAATTTATAATTAGTTAATTTTGTTTAAGTTTGTGCTTGATGTTCTAGTTTTAATTTTGTTAAATTTTATTTTATAGCTTTTGCTGAATTTTTAGGGACATGGAAGATGAACTGGAATTTGATGTTATTAGGAAGAACACTTTCTCAAACTGAAATATGCAGAAAAATGCTACAATGGGGAGTATTTCCATTTCCCTCACCTTGTCCTTAATAATAATGCATAGTTGAAGTTTGGAGGACTGTGGAAATTTTATTGTGCAAATTTCTTGTATGCATTGTTGAATACCTTGATGAACGATATTGAGTGAAGAATGAGAATTGTTGTTCATACTTGAATTGAGATTTAATGCATTTGTAAATGGTTTTCACAAGTATGAACTAAGTGGAAAGACTTTTTTGCATAATGTCATCTAGGTTGAAAGACTGAAAATATTAAAAATATGCAAAAATTTCTGAGGTAGGACAAGATTCTGTCGCGACACACTTTCGTTCTTTCTTAACAAAGTTAGTGCTAACAAATGATTTACAATGAAAGATTTTGTCGCGACATATTTTCTTTATGTCGGGACAAAGAGCAAACTTAGGCATAAGTATTCATGCGGTAAGCCAAAGAGATTTCTCTATGTGTGACATAAATCAAGCATGATAAAGACAAATTCCTGTCGCGACAAATTTTTGCTCTATCGCGACAAAGAATTGCTTGATTAATTGAAAAATCTATGACAACATTAATTCTCTATGTCGCGACACAATATTTAAAAAGGGCACAACTTTAGGTTAAAAATTTTCTCGACAATTAATGAAAGCACAACAACTCTTTGCCTATATATAGAAAATGTTTGAAGACTGGAGATTCACCTACCTCATAAACCTTCCTTGATCTTCTATTAAATCCTCTCACCAAACTCCTCTGAAACCTAGATACTTAAATATCTCTCTTAAAATGTGAGCGAACACAGTTCCAAACCTGTGAAATCATGGAAGAATATATTGAGAGGGAGGAAGGAACGGTTCAAGCAGCGCAGGCAGAAACAAGGCAAAGTGAAGAAAGGGCTGAAGTAAATAGAGAAATTAAGCAGCCAGTAGAGGAATCTAGAAAGAGAAGGTGAGAGTGGAGAAAAAGGATTATTAGTGGGTCTACAATAGCGAAGCTATGTTGCTGGAAGATAAATTATAGTACAAAGACTTCATAGGGAAAAGAGTCTTCAAAAAGTGGATTTCTCCATTCCAAGAGCTGGTTGAGAGCAAGGGATGGCACATGTTACGTGAACCTGGCTCTAGTTCATAGATGCGTGAAGAGTTCTATCTGAATATATGGTGGGAATGAAGGATAAGCAGGTCTACGAGTTAGGGAGATGGATATCCTTTAGTAGAGAGAAAATTGACCTCACCTACAATCTTCATGAGAGGAAGAATGGATCGAAATTCAAAAGACTTGTGGAAGAATGCACAGACTAGGGTGTAGACATGGTGACTAATGGCAGAGAGTGGAATGCCACGAGAAAAGCCACGCAGGTCATAGCCAGGAAGACGGCGAACATACTTGAGTGTGGTTTTATTTTTTATGTTCAGTCACTCTGCCTTCCAAGAACCTATGCACAGTCAAGGAGAAAGAGGCGGTATTGTTATATGTCATCCTCAAGGGGTATAAATTTAGTATGGGCAAGATAATAGAAAACTCAATTCTTACTTATTACAGAGGAGGATACAAAGGGCTTATTCCACACCCGACAACACGATCCTCGAGCTCTACACCATCTTTGGGGCGTCTAACGAGGCTTGGGAAGGCGAAGAAAAGCATTTGAAACATCTTCACCAACATACAGGGAATCACCCGAGGGGCTAAAATAAGCGGTGGAACGGTCGAAACTATAAGAGAAGAAGAAGAATAGGCGAAATACAGCGGCCGCGGCAGGAGTGAAATCGGATCTCAGCGAGCAAAGTGGCTGAGCCAATCTGCAGCATTCTCCCTTGAGGTGAGTGTTGTCGACCAAATGATTTATAAACAAATTTATGACACTATCACCAAAGGAGTAACTAGAGTCCGGCAGCGACACGAAACTTATTGACAGTATGTTGTGCGTATTCAAATTATTAGTACCATTACTAAAAAAGACTAAAAATTACTCGGATGATGGCACGAAGCGTCTGAGGACCCAAAATACATTATATGCTCATAAGAAGAAACCAGATTTTGTCACTAAACTCCAATTGAAAAATTTACTTTGGTCTTAAAAGCGCAAGTGCACGGGTTGTCTGAGTAATAAAGTGGACTATAAGTCGGGATATCATTCTACTCAAATGCGAGGAGATTGAAGAATTTAAACTTCAACTACCCAACTACTCAGTTCTACACTATTTGAGCGATAAAAGTTTAGATGAAAATTTAGTAACCTAAAAGAATTTTAAAAACTAGAATCCTACTTTTAATATAAAAGAAAAGAGTTAAATCTAAATGTACATGGTGAACGGATCATTGTTGGTAAACAACGGGATTTCAACTGCGTGAAATTGTCAATTCCTGCATCCTAATCTCATTATATTTTTCCTTAAGTTAAATCTGAATTTGTCAAGAGGCAAGATAGTATAGTTTGGATTCCTCCTCTAACCATACTTTTCACTTATTAGAGGTTCATGTTCATTCTTGAAACATGATTCTAAACAATTACTTGTAAATATAATTTCTCTGTAAGATCTGGGTATTTTCCTTTTCCAATACTTCATACCCATTTCTTATTGTTTGTCTGTTTATGTATAGACTAAACCACTCAATTTTAATGCCTTTAGTGAAGTTTTTCAGTTCCCCTATAGTGGACCAAAATTGGAGTTAATTGATGGAAAAGTAGAAAGTGGTTTTGTGTTCTTGAAGTTATAAAATGGTTTAGTCTAAGACACTATGACCTTACAGGAGTCATACAAGTAGTAAAAATTTGGATATAAGAATCAGATATCATTCCCTCGGATTGACAAAAATTTTAAATCAGCTACCTAACTACTCAAGATCCACCTTATTTGCACCTCCTTGCAAATGTTTGAAAACTAAATTAAAGATAAAATAATACTTATATTATATTTATCTAATTAGAAACAAATTGAATTAAAACAAAACAAAATAAAGCGGGTAAGATGGGTTCTTTGTTAGAATTGGACACTAAGATGAAACTGCTATGGAACTGTCAATTTCTGCATTATAATCCATTGATCCTCGCAATCCTGATTTTGGATCAGGATTTGTCAAAGATCCCTAATAATACAGCTTGGATTTCTCCACATTTCACTAATCAGATGTCCTTTCTTCTCTCAAAGACATGGATCTAATTAGTTACTTGTATTCGGAACATTCTTTATATGATTTAGGTATTTTTCTTTTTCAATACTTCATACCCATTTCTTAAGACTGCAGATTTCTTGCATCCAAAGTTTGGGCCATTGCAAAACCTCTACAAAATGGTTGATGCCTCATCCTTTAGATCTAATGGATTTTTCTCTTTCCATGATTAGATCTTAGCTAACATAGGATCAAGATCTTTCCATCAGATAAAGGTGAGATCTCTGATGATTTAAATTGATAAATAATCCTCTTTAACTTCAACTATGAGTGAAATGGAAATTTATCTAAGTGAACTCTCAGAGCTCATTAGTTCATCAATGGTACTCTAGCATACCCACAAATTAAATGTTTAAAACTCTCAGGAATCTCCATCTCTATGTCACTCAGAGGGCCTCCTGGAAATCAAAGCATGGAATAGTCCTTGATAAAATACTCCATACTACTATTAAGAACAATCAATTTAAGAATAACATCAATAAAATAAATCCCAATTTCAGGTACTTCTCTCTAGTATGTGTAGAAAAGACTGTAACTAACGACAATTCCAAATTAGTGGAAGATATGCTCATCAAAAATGCATCACAACGACAATGGAGCATTGATCAAATACACCAGCAGTCTTTGCAATTAACTGATAAGAAACGAATTCCAGAATTCATCTGGATTCCATTAATTTCATGTAGTAATTGGAGAAGAAAATGAATGATTAAATCCAGCTTCAACATTCTAAACAGGTTACTGGTTCAGATCCATAGAAGAAAAGATTAAGAAAAGAAAAGAAAAGAAAAGAAAATTCTACTCTCTGATTATCTGATTGAGTCTTCTTGATCCCTTAATGCGGGTTCCATAAGAGCCTCCTTTCTTGTGTGACAACGCTGTTATACATTTCCAGCTATTGGGTGATTCAAGGTTCTGTCGTTCCCAAATTTAATGGCCTAGCTTACTGTTCAGGTCGCGACCTTCGACGCATGTCGCAACTTGTTAGGTTTGTCGTGTCCTCTGGAAGCTTGTCGCAACATTCTTTTGCCTTGTTTTTGTAATATTTAGTGTAACTGATGTCCTGCAGCCGCGACACGATGTCCTCTGGTCGCGACATTGTTTCTTTGCTGCAATTTTATTCAAATTAATTTGTCGTGACTTGAAATCTTGTTATGCACTTTTACTTATCATGTTTCACGAGAATCATCTATATTTAAGTCTGACTGAATTGCTTTGTCGTGACCATGTTTAGTTGCCATAGTGATGACTTTTTATTTGTCAGCGCCTTTTCTTGTTTCAGTAGTTGTGTCATGACCACAATTTCATGTCGTAACCTGGCTTTTTCTTCCTTTGCTGAATTATGTGTTGCGACATTGTTTCTTTGTCACAACACCATTTCTATTTCTAGCCACTTTCATCCTCGTCGCGACAACTTTTTCTGGTCTCCAAGTGTTTATATCGCGACCACAATTTCATGTCACGACTGTTATCTTTTCGCTACTGCGGAGTATGTGTCGCGACAACTTTTTCATGTCGCGACACCGTTTCTGTTGTAAACCAATTTGATCCTTGGTTACAACCTCCCTTTCATGTTGTGTCATCATATCTTATTTTACTTGTCCTCATCTGAGTTGCGACTCAATTTACGTCCCCATTTATTTTCTTGTCGACATAGAGTGGGGTCATAACGAAGTTCGTTTCTTTTCTTACTACAATTCCTGTCTCGACTTCAAAAGCATGTCGCGACCTTTCTTTCTTCTTATCTTGTCACAACCTCATTTTTTTAGTCACGACGGTTTCTATTCAATTCAGCTTCCTTTTCTGGTCGCGACCTAGAAAGTGTGTCGCGACTGAGTGGTGGCCCTTCTTACCTTGTTCTTGTCACAGTTGCTCAAAACTTAGTCACAACATGTTTAAACTATTCAGCTCATTTTAATGTCACGACATGGAATCCATGTCGCTACCTTACTAGTGTCTTCATCTTATATTTTTGTCGCAACATCAATTTTTCTGATAGAGACCTTGTCAGCTCATCCAGCCATCCATTCCTCATCACAACCTTAATTATCTATTGCGACCAAAGTTCTCTTCTTTTGATGTCGCGACCTCGATTCTCTGTCGTGACTTCGTTTGTGCAGTCTTAAATTTTTCTCTCTCGCGACTGCTCAAAAGGATGTCGTGACACACTTCAAGCCTTTGTCTTACAAAATTGTCGCAACATTATCACTTAGGTGGGTGACTTAAAAGCGTTGGCCGATGAATTCCTTGTGACCCTCAAGCGTATGTCACAAACCTCATTTATGACCATTGATCTCATTTTTCTTAGTTTTTTGTGGAATTAGCTTCTTTATATAAATTTGCAAAATGTAAATTTTTTAAAATCCCCATATTTCTACATAAAAATAAGTAATTACATTGTAACACTAATCAGAAAAATGAATTAAAAATCAATTAGTTTTTTACTCATCACTTATGACTGTAGATTTCTTGCTTCCCAAGACAGGGCAACTGCAATATCTCTACAACAAGAATGATGTCTCATCCTTAAGATCAGAAAGACTTTTCTCTTTCCTTGATTGAATCTCATGCTAACACATGGTCAAATCATTCTTCCAAACAGGGAAATCCTCGGTAGATAAATTGATATATCACTCTGACCTATTCTCGACCATATCAGTGAGGATTTATCTGAAGCATCATTCGGAGCTCGATGGTTAAGTGTATTAGTCTAACATACCCCCAAGTAACTGGTCTAAGCTCTCATGAATCTCCATCTCTATGTCACTCGGGAGAACCTCTTGAAGCCAGATAATAATAGAATCTTTTCATGGGTATAAGCTACTAAAATTGGGAAAAATTAATATCAAGAACAACACCATTCAAATAAACTCAAATTCAACTCAGGAAATTTTCTTCTCATTTTGCAAAAAATATCATAACTAACATCAGATCTTTCCCAGTGGAAGTTGTGTTCTCAAAAGCCCGGATTACAACATATGATGAAATCTTGATCGAGAAAATTCACTTGTAAGTGTCTGTGAAGAAACAATTTCCAGCGTTTGTTTGGAGTTCATTGCATTCAAAAAATAATCGTAAATGAATTTCAACATTAATTTCAACTTCAAAACTTCTGAACAAATCACTGTTTCAGATCCAGTGACAAATTAAAATATCAAGCTACACTAATCTACGAAGAAAATGAAAAATAAGAAAAATAAAAATATAATACAAAAGAGTCCTCATCTCCCTAGGTACTCTGGTTCGTTGTTATTGACCGACTGCCTCACTTTCCACAATCGTTTCGATTTATAGAGCCCTAAAAGTTTGGGCCCTAACTTCAATGCTTCTTTTATGAATCCCTAAATTTTAGGCCCAGTTGTCTTTGAAAGTTGTGTTGCGACAAAGTTTTGAATTTTGTTGCAGGTTTCTATTACAGTAAGCAGTTATCTATCACGACCTAGAAGATCTTGTGCTCATTCTTGCTTAAGTTGCTACAGCATATTTTGGTTGGGACATTTTCTTTCATGGTGATATCTTTGTCGCGACGATTTTCAGCTGTCTGACGATATTCTGTCATTCCTCAAACATGTATGTCGCAACATCGATAACCATGTCGCAACACATTTTCAGTGCAGCTTCTTCAAGTTGGTGTCACGACCAAAGTTTTCTTGTCACGACAGTGATGTTGATCTGCTTCTTCAAATTTATGTCGCGACCCAACTTTTCTTATCGCGGCAGCATTTCTGTTCTAGTTCTTATTGCAACATAGTCTTGCATTATTATCATCTCGGTCGTGACCCAAAAAGTCTATCGCGACAAAGTTCTATCGCCACTTAGCCCGTTTCCTTGTTGCAGCTTCATTTTTTATGTTGCGAACTAGACCTTTGTGTTGGGGATGTTTTACATGTTGTGACCCCAATATGTTATGTCATGACAACACTTTTCTTCATGCAACATATTTTCCTATCGGTTTAGTTTATCCGTCGCAAATATAACTTATCTCGCTTTTAGCCTGCTTTCCATGTCGCCAATCCATTTTCCCCGTCGCCGATAGGATCTTTTTTTTCCGCGTTTAGCCAACCATGTCGCCGCCACCCAAATTTTGCTATGTCGCAACATGATTTCTTTACATTTGTGTTGAAACTTCTGTCGCGACTTATAAGTTGTGTCGCAACCTCGTTTCTCTCTATTCAGCTTATTCCTGTGTCGCGACCTGAAGATCTCTATCGCGATAATCAAAACACCTTTTAAGCTTAAAGTATGTCGCAACATTGACTCTCCTTATTGCAACCAGGTCAGTTCATCCATTAAGCACCCTTTGTCGCTACTTAGTTTTCTTGTCACGACCTAAACTTCTTCTTCAATATCTTTTCTGTCTCAACAAACTTTTCCATGTTGCAGAAGTCAATGTCGCGATAGAATACAGTTTGCCATAAATATTATGCCTTTCGCTTCAAAGATTATGTCAACACAAACTATTTTGTTCCCAACCACTAACATATGTCTTTTCCATTCTATCGCGACCGCCATCTTTGTCGCGTGACTCAGCTCAATTATCAATAATCGCGTCGCTGCGATGACAGAACAGAGAACACATTTTCTTTCTGCAATTTCTAGTTTGTCGTGACACAAATTCCTGGGCAAATACGGACTACTAATTGTCGTTTTCTTTTTCGCTAGAAATCTCTCCTTGAGTTCACATGCAAACAAGTTTGAAAATCTCCACAATTTGCAACAAACAAATTAAAATATTGAAACAGTTTCTAAAAAATGGATTGTGGTGATGAGTTTAAGACTCATCAGTGAGACAAGTCCACCAAGAGCATGTTGAAACCTCAGAGCTTATAGATAATAATGTTGCAGTGCTAGAAGTGCTAAATGCAATGAGAAAAGAAATGCAAGAAAGGGACAACCAGCTAAAAGTCCAACTGCAACTCAAGGATGAGTATATGATCGAAAGGAAACATGGACGGGACTTGTTAAGCTCCAAAATGAGAGCGCAGGATGAAGAAGGTGCTGGAATTAAGAGAACAAGAGCTTAGTGAATAATTAAAAGCAAAAGTATATTCTTTCTCTCATATCAGCTCAGGAGAGATGGTGAGCTACTCAAGATCGTGAAAGAAATGGAGGATGTCATGGAGAAGAATGATTATGTAAGGTATATGCTTTGCATTCAGATAAGGAACACTGTGAGAAATAAGAACTGATCGAAAAAGAGATAAGGAAATAGAGGGCACTCCTGAACTATAGGGAAAATGCCAACTAAAAGCTGACAAGGATCATCAAAATTTGCTTAAAAATATACTCCACTAGGAGAATTTGAGGGAACCCTGAATTCTATTGGGCAAAGACAAAATGAAATGATCAAGCAATTAGCCCTAACCATGGAGTGGTATGTACTAAACAGAAGTGGACAGCCACAAGTCCAGATTCCTAAGTTCTCACCTTCTATAAATGGGTTGCCAGATCCAGCTGAACTCACTCTTCCTCCGCATAGCATGAAAGAAAAGAAAATAGCTCACCTTGCTCTCTCCATCTCTTCCTCCCTTTCTCGCACCTCATCCCAATCCTTGGAAAAAATTCACAAAATAGAAAATTTTTCTGTTGTTTGGTTGAGAATTTTTCTTTATGTTTAATAATTTTAAATTGCTGACTTGTACATGTTGAATAAATGAGAAACCAAATTTCCTCGATGAAACAAGCAATAAGCTATGAATTGCTCGGTGGAGTCAATTGTCATGAATTATTGTTCCTATGTTACATTTTTCGAACCTAAGTGTTGATCTAAATGAACATTCTAATCGTTAAATAACACAACAACATATCCACAAAAACCAAATAATAACTGATAGATGCATCACAGATGAGATGAATTGGAAAGGAAAGTTGTAAAGATATTAATAACAAGAACTTCAAGAATACAGAAGGTTTTAATCAATTGATGGAATGTATAAGACCTATAATTGTTTTTAAATGGGGCTTATTATAAAAAATACCTTATAAGCTTTGCAATAGTTATCAATAATAGTTTCATAAACAAATTAGCAGATTAGGACACCTTCAGGATCCATCAGTATACACCCTCTCCAATGTCCTAGAACTTGTCGATTATTAGTCAAGGCGGAATGCCAGGCAAATGCTATTAATTAAAATGATTTAGGCTATCCTTGGAAGTTTGAGCCTTCAAATCCTACCCTTATGATATGTATAAGACACACTAGTTCCTTATTTAAGCTTATAGTCAAGCCCATCATCAACTTAAAATGAGAAGCTCCACCTTCCTTAAACATAATCCATGAAGAAAAACCCTATTTGCCCGTATTTACAAGACAAAATACATCAATGACAGAAAATGACAAGTTTGGGGGAATATTATTTAGAGCTACGAGGAAGGATAAAAGGGGTTGAGAAAGAAAAATTCATTGAGATAAGAAATGGAGAGAATTAAGAAAGAAGTTGTAAAAAGGAAAACACCAAGGAAGAAATGAGTTATTCCAGAAGCCTTCTCACTTAAACAATTAAGTCTTGTCTAACACCTAGCAAATCTCTAATGTCAACCGCATGGAGTTGACAACCCAAAGTTCGATAAGGAGGCAGAAAGCTTAAAAGACAAACATGGTAATTCATTCCAAAACCTTGATAATGTGATGAAAAGTGAAAATGCTTCCAAAATAAGGAAGAAAAGTCATACTCTGATTGAAGTAAATGAAAAGAGAAATACTAAGTAGAGAGTATGCAGAAAGATGCACAAAACCTGAAGGGGAGGTTATAAACTTAAAATCAAGAGAAATCAAGACAAGCATGATGAAGGCAAGAGGTAAGGTGTCGTTGAAATCGGGTCAAATTGAGCCTCTAAAGTGTCCAATGATCTACCCACTACCTTCCAAGCCAGTATTAATACAAGCCTAAAAGACCTATTTGATCTTAGCGGTGGTGATGGAGTAAATTAAGGGAGATTAATATGACAAACAAGCATAATGACTTTAAAAAATGAAAGAGAAGTATGCTAACTGAAAGTAAAGAGACTGTAAGATTAACTAATCTCGCCAAGAAAAGAGGGAAGGACTAGTGACAATACTCACAAATCAGGTTTAATGATTAAATTGTTTACACTATATGAATTATTTGTTGGTTCGAAGAATTTAATTGAAAATCTCCCCATTCTAGATTGGAAACATGTTTGAAATAATTTTACAACCGACTTATGCTCTTGCCCAATTGGAGTTTTAAACATAAAATGTCTTTAAAATTAAAAGCTAAATTGTTTGAGGACAAACAAAATTTTCTTTTCTTTGCTTGGGGACAAGCAAAACTTTAAGTTTGAGGGAATTTGATGAGTCTTAAACTCATCTATTTTTAATCCATTTTTTGGCATGTTTTTAGCAGTTTTAGATCTATTTTTATGAAAAATTATGGAATATTCACCAACTTTGTGCTTTGCGGGTTTTAATTGAAAAAGGAGATAATTCTAGCATAAAAAGAAGAAATGCATCAGATCTTCTGGTCACGACATAGTTTTTGCTTCACCCATGCACTCCCTGCCACACCAAAACTATTATATCAGCGTAGCCATATGTCGCAACAAAGTACAAGTCGAGCTCGCAGCGTGAATAAATCATATGACAAAGAGTTCTCTATCACGACATTGCTGAAGAAAAATGAAAAGAAGACTGTTGCGACTCCCTTAACTCTGTCGCGACAATGATCAAGGAAAATGGCAAAGGAACTTTGTCTCGAAAATCCTTCCTCTGTCGCAACATAAAAGGCTGAAGATTAACATATGAACTCTATCGTGACAAAAGACAGCTCTGTCGCGACAGAAAATGGCAAGAATACAACACAAGTTAGTCGAGATGGTGTTTTTATGTTACACAAAGTTTCAAATATGGAGCGCCTCACAAAGAATTTCACGCAACAAAGAAAATCATGTTGACTGAGAGCTCCGTAGATATTCCTCAAATTAACAATATAACCCAACACCATACTACCTTAGCATTGCTACTATAGTATAGCGGCTCTAGGATTGTCCACAGGGATAGGTTTTCTCCGTAGAAATGACTAATAGTGAGGTTTCCACTGGTGATTGTAGTTTGGATAATGGGGTTGTGATAAAAAGGGGTTAGTTTTAATGGTTGTCACTGAAAATAAAATAGATTAGAATGTGTGAAAGAGGTCTTCTTGGAAGTATCAGACACTAGGTTTAGGTTCTTAGGCAATGAGGGGTTTTCGTCTTTACTCTCACTGGGAGGATAAATATAGTTATCTCCAAACCTGATCTTCATTTGCCATAAAACCTAATTTCAAGCATATTTGAAAATGGCATTCACCGCCCATTAATGCTCAATCAAGGAAAACAATGTCTCTTTGACTCACCTGAACGTTCATAATGATAATTAACAATTATCACCTCGGATCTAGCATTAAGTATCCATCGATTCTAATAGCTTACCAAATGTTAAATCATTCCTATGTGATTCAAGGGACTAAAACCCCAAAGTTAAAGGGAGAATAAATGATAAATAATACCGGCTGGAAAATGGAAACCCTAGTTTGCCTTAGGATCCTTCTCCTAGTGGCCTCTACAGATCAATAGAGTGGATGAATTTTAGCCACTATCCTCTAAAAATCATCCTCATGGTGTTTATTGTGTGAAAGAGAAAGAAAATTAGAGGAAATAGAGAAAACGGAGCTTATTCAAAGAAGCTTCCCAAAAATTCAATAACTTAAAAGTTAATTGGTTACAGTGTTGTGTGGGTATTATATACCACCAAAACAATACAAATTACCAAATTGACAAAAGCAAGAAACTAATACATAGGGATAATTTGGGAAGAAAACAAAAAAGAGAGACAAAAAAGTCAAAAGTGGGAATGTCGCAGGGGTTGCAAAATTTCGCAACCCCACGAAATCGGTTTCCATGTTTTCGGTCACGGATGTTCTTCCCAGTCTCCTGAAGGAACCCGGGGCGTCTGAATGGATTTTCATGCCTGCCGCATCCCTATTCAATATATATAGCCCGAAACTACAAAAACTCAAGCATAAAATTTATCAAAAGCATCAAGAGTCCTTAATCGCGTTAACCGGGTCAATCAATGATTACCACGCAAAAAGAATCATTTCAAAACCCGGAGGTCAAGAGTCCTGAAACTATTTGCAGTAATCACTCCCCCCAATGAAGAAGAAAGCAATCAAAAGCAAGATGAACTATATATCCACAAAAATGGTTTTTCAAAAATGAGGAGATAATGCCCAACTTTAAACAAGAGTCACCAAAATCCTACCCAAAGACTATCTCAAGAAGAGTAGGTGTGCTATGCAAATCCAAGTATCAAACAAAGGTCAACCTCGGAGAACCAACTTTAAACCTTCCCACAAACCTAAGCATTAACTTTATTAGTTTCTTCCAGTACATCATAAACTATTCTCTACCCCAACCTATCTCTTTTCTACACCTAGCAGACTAACTAACCCTAATAGATCAAGACCCGCTTTTATTTCCACAACCTCTTTTGTGCTGTAAGGTGCAATGCCGAGGAATCGAATCTTTACAATTGTCCATGTAACAAGGGTTCACCACAGACTCTCAAATCCACTAAGGTTTTGGGGCACTGTTAGCAAGGCGATTTATCAACCACTAACTTTTCAGGTTTTACCCCGAACTTTTAATAAGCTCGAAACTCCATCACCTACAAATTTCTAAACTCCACCTATCCACCCGTAACAAGGCAAACAAAGTCATGACTGCAACCAGTTGGTTTAGGGCACCGAGCTTTAAAGACTTTTGCCATATACCCTCGACCGTGCTCGGGCTCAAGGCAAGTAACACAATTTTTTTCTTTTTTTTTTCCTGCTCCTTTTTAAAGACTCATTGGTTTTTTATTCATGGTCCCTACTTCCACAAAGCTGGTCAGCCGTACCAGCCGACTTTGCAAGGACTAGGAGGCAAGCTACCTATAATTGAAACTCAATGTATAGTGTGGTTAGTTCAAAGTGGAAGAAATACACAAGACAAGAAGAATTTAGTCAGCCTTCATCAACTCCAACTAAGAGATAACACTATCTGACATCAACAATATTAGGGACAAGACTTCAATTTCTCATATAGTAGTTGAGCATTTACAAAAAATTTATAAATGAGAAATTATAAATAATAACCAAAACATAATAAAACTAAAACATATACTTGTTCAGAAAAACTAACTACCAAGCCATATTCAATTAAATAAAACAAACTTCTGCTCAAAAAAACATAAACGATACTTTCTTTCCATTAACTCTCTCAATTGAATGGTAGGCATCCTCAATGGGTCCGAGCCTAACTGCTGCGCTGCCATCGGAATGACTAACAAGCTGCAGTGAAGTCAGAGTCCCCAAATGGACACGCTACCGCAGAAAGTGAGAGGGATAGGTGGTGTTTAGAAGGCTGATCTGAGAAAGGGACAGGTATTTCTGCCAAGGACGGCTGCACGAAGCATCTTCAGGCCATGGCATGACAAACAGAAGGACTGGATGTAACCGCTTAAAATTGCGTGACGTTGCGTATTATGTGGGAGAATTCGATAAAGGATGATAGATGCCACTAGCGGTGAAGATGAGCCAGGCCAC
The DNA here is from genome assembly GCA_016808115.1 of Tetrastigma voinierianum. Lineage (NCBI taxonomy): Eukaryota > Viridiplantae > Streptophyta > Magnoliopsida > Vitales > Vitaceae > Tetrastigma > Tetrastigma voinierianum. The sequence continues at coordinate 224,935 of JAEQBH010001676.1, read as the reverse complement.
CGAGGCAGTAGGAGCCGGGAGGTGAAGAGTGTAAGGTAGGGAGTAGGGCAGTAATTAGGTCGTATGAGTGTTGCCACCGACATTGTGATGCGGGCCCTGTGAGTTAAGGGCCATCGGGAGGCATCTGACCGCTGGGGATCGAGCTCAGGATCTACTCTACCGTGAGAATATGCAGTGGAAAATGAGGGGTCTTCAGCACAAACCGCCACTTCTAATCAGAATGTCTCACAAACCCAACGCGCCTCGACAGGCCCAATCGTAAAAAACCTAGGTGCCCAATACACGAGAAACTTGAAATAACAGCGGGAATGGCTCCCGCCCATCAGAGATGCTTTCTATGAATTTTCCTCGGCGGAAGAGGATGACAAATAAGCCTTATGGGGCTAAACTAAAAGCCCTCAGGTAATGCGTATGTGGCCTCTAGTGATAGAGTGCCGCTCTCGGACAAATACAGTTAAAGAGAAACAAATTGTATTCATAAAGACGTGGTCCACAAAAAGCATCCTCGCTGAAGTCGCTCCAAACAAATAAGAAGCACGTGTTCAGAGAGGACTGCACCATCTCCTGTGGTGAAGGACGTGCTATCGCTTATAATTTCCATCAACGGCTGGGTACACGAAGGTAGCGGCAAAGAATATCGGCCGCCAAAGCGATGCCGACGGCCATCACAGCGGCGAATAAAGAAGTGGGGTGGCGCCACCTCAAGACGCCATGGTCCGTAAAAGTCAATCAATACCGATGAGAACAATGAGAGTCAAATGGCTCTAGAGAGAGTGCCAAACGAGCCCCATTAACCTCGAAGTCTGGGAGATCTAAGAAAGGCGGTGATGTCAAGCAGAAGTGCCATTGTGCAAACCTCATGTTGCGCAGTGTTTCCTCTCATTAGAGTTAATGTGAAAAGTGGCATCATAGAGAATAGACCAGTGACAACTGAAATGCGTCGGCTAAGGCTTAAGGTGTGTGGAGACTACTGAGAAGCAATTCGCTACCAGATCATGAAGATTTTCAAGAAGGTCCCAAACGCTAGTGGAGGTATTCCGCAGATCGCATACGTAGAGGATCGGCCGCGCAAGCCCGTCCTGTGTCATATCTAGGCACTCATAGGAGAGGGTAGTGGCAAGGCCTGAGGTTACAATAGGGCCCGGGGCAGATCTACAGAGGTCGGCACCACTGCAATCAGGTGCCCCGGGTGGGGTAGTAGTTTCACTGGTTGCAGGCCAACAGAACTGTGAGCCTCCTCGGTCTTGCCATGATCAGTTTGAATGGATGAGGGTTTTAGGAGAGAATAATGGTTTCTGCAGGGGAGATGTAGGTTTCGTAGGGCAGCTAGTCTTCTATTGGTAGAGGATGCGATGTGAAAGGTTTGGATGGAATGTGAAGGGTTTGGATGGAATGTGAAGGATTTGGAGAGGTGGAGGATCAAAAACGGACTGGGAAGGCTTGGGAACGGGGGAAGCAATGAATGGAAGGCTTGAACAAATCAAATTGCGCACTTTTGGAATAGGGTGGTGGCACGAGAAATGAAGGTCAGACTTGAATGAACCTCGTAAAATTTTCTTCAAGCTCCGGATCTCCCCTCGCTTCCAAAAGCAATATAATAAAAAACACAGGAAAATTTTGAATAAAGCAAAATAAAAAAAGAAAAATGAATAAAAATAAAATAAAATATCAAACAAAAGGAAATGAACTTAACTTTGCTGGGGAGACTACAGTCCACCTAAACCCATTCTTTGGGGTGTTTTGAGGTCTGAAGATAGAGTTCTCCTGTCCAAATTCAAAGGGACTCCGCATACCTGCTTGAGGCTGGGTGGCCATTCACTTTGAAAGTTTAGCTCTCATTTGAGTTGAGAAGTTCCACTGCTCCATTGGGATAAACTTAATGAATGGTGAAGGGACCAATCCACATGAACTTTAGTTTTCTCGGAAAGATATGAAGTTTGGAATCATAGAGCAAGACTCATTCCGTTTTGGAATACTGTTTTAGCTTTGCAAATTTCCATTTTGATCAAGGTCATTTCGGATCTTTGGAAATTTTGGAGTTCATGTAAGCATCATTCCTTAGTTCTTCTAATTCATTGAGGTCAAGAAACCTCTTTACACCAGCTCTTTCCAACTCCGTGTTGAGCTTTTTAATCGCCCACCATGTCTTGTATTCAATTTCATAAGAAGATGGCATGCTTTTCCATAGACTAGCCGATATAGGGACATCCCAAGAATGGTCTTGAAAGTTGTTTTGTATGCCCAATAGCGCTCAGCGCCGATGGACCAATCTTTCGTCGATTTCACCACCTTCTATCAAGATGGTCTTAATCTCCCCGTTACTTGGGATTAACTGTCTGACCGGTTCGAGGATGGTAAAAGTGGCCACTTTTGTTTTCACCCCATATTTAGCTAGAGGGTTTCAAAGGGTTTGTTATAGAAAATGGGTACCCCATCACTGATTATACTTTAGGAACCTAAATCTAGGAGAAGACATTTCCTTAAAAATTTGTAGAAAATTCAATTCCTATGATCATTTGTTTTACTGCTGGATTGCCTCAACCCACTCTGACACACAGGTTAATTCCTACTCAAGACACGAATAACCGAAAGATGTAGGGAATGGCCTCATGAAGTCAATGCCCCAAACATTGAATATGTCTACCACAAAAATCGGGTTCATGTTATCGGCGTTACGGAGTAAGCTTCCCGAGTCTTCGCATCGCTCAAGTTCGCACATGGTAATGAGCATATTTGAAAAGGGATGGCCAATAAAAACTAGATTGTAGGATCTTCATAGCTGTCTTTTGTGAAGCAAAATGACCTCCACAAGCATTTTCATGGTAGTGGCTAAGAATCCCATGTTGTTCCCCTTCAGGCACACACCTTCTGATGATTTGATCTACACTATATTTGAACAAAAATGGTTCCTCCCAATAATAGGAATGAATTTTAGTGAAGAAGTATTTTTGTCCTCGCGCTTTCTTACAATCAACTGATCTCTCAATAATTAGAAATATGAGCATTACTGTAAGTACTCTCCACAAGCAAAGCAGAGAATCCTGTGAATTCATCATTAATGGGAGGATCGGAGTCAGTGAGCCATGGTCAACCGAGAGTGTTATTGCATTACTACATTCTTCACTCTCTTCTTATCTTTTGATTGGGATTAAATTCCCTCGGAGCAGAGAACCCACCCGACAAGCCTTACCTTAGCATCTGTTTAGTTACCAGTACTTCGTGCAGAGTGGTTCGTAAAAAATAACAATGAATGACCCTACTGGCATGCCGAATTTTTTTAAGGCATAGACCATCGCTGTGCGCTCTTTTTCTATGGTCGTAATTCCTCCTCAGGCTTCATTCAGAATCTTGCTCACATAATAAACCACGTAGGGTTTTCCATCTTCTCTCTGCTCAAGAACTACCCCAATGGCAAAATCACTTGCATCACACATCACTTTAAAGGTAGTTTAAGTTTGGTGTTTCTATTATATAAAGAGAATATGATTTCAGCTCCTCGGCTTTTTGGCACCTTCCGTATCCCAAACAAATTTAGTATCCTGACCAACAACTATAGATATGCCAATTCTGGAAAATTCCTTAATGAACCTCTTATAGAACTCAGATGGTATATGAATCGTCAACGTACTGATTATGGACGTGTGGCAGCTAGAACAAGGTCAACCTAAGCCATCAACCTTGATGCCCTTGTTGGAAATGACATGTCCAAGAACAATTCCTTATTTACCATAAATATACACTTCTCCCAGCTTACACCCAGCTTTTCTCTCAATGCATCTAGTTTATTTCAAGGTCGCTGTGCACTCTCAAAAGTACTCTACATATGGTGAAGTCATCCATGTACACTTACATAATGCGCTCCACCATATCACTGAAAATACCGAGACACCTTGAAAGCGGCAGGTGGGGACAGGTGAGGGGCCAAAAGGCATTCCACTCAGAGGGCATGTCTCATAAAGAGAAGCGTCTTCTTTCCCCGGTTCCCTCCACTACGATTTCGATTTGAAAATATCCAGAGTAGCCATCTAGAAAACAATAAAATGGGTGCCCGGAAATCCTCTAAAAGTCAGACAATGGCGGGCAAGTAAAAATGGTCCTTCCTTGTCACTAAGCATTTCCTCTAGTCTCCTCGTAATCTATATACATACCTCCAACCTATGGTAAGGCACATGGTAAGCATATCTTCTCCTTCTCCATCTCGTACAATAGTTATGCATCGCTTAAAATACCCCAGAATTTTTATACTAATTTATTATATATTCCTGTGAAGAACCGTAGTTTCAAACTTGGTATTCCGGAATTAAATGAACATTGATTGAAGGATTGATTGATACATGCTAAGTGATTTCAGTGTTATCTTAATCTGTAAAAATCTTACCTCCAAAGTGTCAAGGGCAAATGAAAATGTAAATGAGGAACTATAATAATTGAGAAAATGTTTATATGTTATGCAAATAGAAGTGATATAAAGCATAAGGTAAATTTAGAAGAACTTAACCAAAATGGTTTTTATAAACAAACATGGCCTTGGGAGAAATGAGTTACGAAGACCACATTCGTCTTGGAAAGCCATTGTGCAAAAACATTTTGGAGGCAAGAGAGGAGAAAGCTGTGGTTTTGCAAGGATGAGTGATTTCCAGGTGATTCTATTTCGCTTTCTAACTGATCAAGCATCCGGTGAAGAAGATTCAAAGTGATTTAAGGTAAGAACCAAACCCCAGATTTCTTTAAATGATGGAAATTGTTAGAAACCCTAATCCATCCATGGCTTAGTTCATGGCTGGTTTAGAGGATATTAGAATGTTTTGGGAGTGATTCATGTTTTGTTTGCTTTTGAGAATTGAGAGAATGTAAAAAGGAGAAGGAAAACTGAAATCCGGCAAAAGATAATGCTCATCGCCATAGCGTGAAGGAATCCCACCACGCATAGCTCCTAAGTTTTGGATGTCTCAGCTTTCGGCTGAGGCTTCGAGGTGCCTAAAAGGGCACCCGCCGCAAACAGAGTTAACGAGCAAGTGCGCCGAGAGCCAAAAGGGCACCACAGAGATAGTAGTTATACGCGTGCGCACATCAGATACAATGAGGAGATTTTGATTTTGTTTCGAAGTCTCGTATTCGTGACACTGATTGTTCAGGAACCCTACAATGACTAATAGGGTCTGCAAATAAGAATAAACTAAGGAAAACATATCGTACCTGTCGCCAGGCGGGAGCGAGCAGATTAGTATGCCACTTCACTCAAACGCGTGATATATGATTTGCTGAAATGGCTGAGGATCACCTAACCTAGACGTAAATTGGACGATACAAAAAAAGAAAGAGATAGATTGGTTTGTTCTATCTTTCCTATCTTCATTTAAGATTTGAAATGTTTGTTCTAAATGTATAAGAAAGCATATTGATTAGTTTTTAATTGATTTCGAGGTCATTGATCAGGAAACGCTTGGCATATGAAAATCGCATTTGAGTATTGAAACGAATCGCTTATACAAACAGTATGATCTTGTACCGTATTAAGTTATAAAGGATTTGAATGCCTCAATAGAAATTGTTAACCATTAATCTATTATGATAATGTATACTAATAAGGGGTCAATTAGAATACTGAACAAACGATGAGGTCATCGAGATCACCAGCCTAGCCAGAGACAAAGACGGTGAGTGTTCATGAATTGATTTTTAATAACCAAATAAGAGTTCACTGGGATTTAATCGTTATAAACTAATGTTTTTATATCGCCCGCAGCTTCAACTGGCCGTGCCGGGTGATTCCGATATCCTATATACCGAAAAAATAGGTTTAATTCGTTAAGGGAAAAACTGAATTGATTTGAGATTGATGACATATTGGAATTGAAAAGCATGATTACAAATTGAAATGAAAAGAGCATTGTGAAATACATGATTTGGTTATAAATGATTTATTGCATATGAAAGTGTATATTTGGATTGATCAATGAACCATAAATGTTTGTATATGAAACAGTTATTATGGGTACTGCATTGATTACTGATCATCCAAAAAAGTAAGTGATTTGAAGCATTGTTTACTTAAATTGGGTGCTGATTAATTCGAATCTGAAACCATGGTGAACGGAATCGTATAGAAAACCACCAGAAGTTACGAAAATGCAGCGTATTGTTTACATTGTCACGCAGGTATCAAGTGAGATAATGACGGAAAGCTAACCCAAGGTAAAGATTGAGAGTTAGTCGAGTCACAGATAAAGAATTAAAGATGCTCCCGCATTAATAATCATCATCAGTTTAATAATATTATTTTTAAATAATTAATCAAACATCTATTTCCCATAAATCAATTTGAAAAGGCTTGATATGCCTTTATAGAAATTGTACTTTTGCATAAAATGTAATGTTAATGGCTTTTAAAAGAATGAATTGCATTGAATTTGTAAATGTTATGGCTTTCGTCTCTAATGAAATCGCTTTCCGAAAAGTGTTTTTTATAAATATAGTGGAAATCAAGGTCCCTAGGCTCAGTTAGATCCACCAACCGGTCGGTCGCCTGGCTCAAGCTACCCGGTTTTAGGCACAACTTGAGTAGGCCCCATACTGTGGGACCTGCCTGAATGGGGTGATAATGCCTAATTTGCAACAACATAGGAACTTCAGCAGTACTACCTTCATGTGGGGATTCAACGCTCTGGTTGCCTCACGGGCATAACTCCATAGATGTGAGCGAGGAATCAGCGCGGCCAATTCCCTTTAAATTCAGATTTTCCATCCAGTGGCTTGTCTGGGCACTTCCTATGATTCCAAGCAAATTGTCTTCCAAGGCATTTAAAGTTATTTGAAGAAATAACTATAGGGTATTATCGCCTCTTCCAAGTACACATTTCACCCTATGGGGAGGGGTTTGAGACTGCCCAAGGGCCATTCCTTCTTTGTTCTTCAAACAACAGGGGAGGATTTCTCCTATTTTTCCAAGGATAAAATGCACAACTGAGGGTTCATCTAATTTTTCGCAGCTTCGCTAATTCTTCAATAATTTCCGCTTGTAGTCATAGCCATCACACATCGTTTCCCACAATGGTGCGTCAATCAAAACACACCTTCTTCTAGGTCTTTTCTTCTGGGTAGAACATGCTTTTGGCCGAGAAAATATGAGCCTAGTGTCATATTGCCAAAAAAGATAGACAAACCCCATTTAGCTGATGATTGTGTTTGAGGTAGCCAAGAATGGCCTCCCGAGATTAATGGGCACATAATTAGCTCCCACAGCTACTGGCTCGGTATCAAGAACAACAAACTCCACTGGGTAGTAGAATTTTTCCACCTGCACCAAAACATCTTCAATAGTGCCCTTGGGAATTTTTAATGACCTATTGGCTAAAGACAAGGTGATGGTGGGTTTCACCTCCAGCCCTATCTTCTTATGGGCAAACCGAGTAAGGTAAATACAAGTTGACACCAGCCCCTAAATCTAGTAATGCCTTCTCCACACATCGTTCTCCAATGTTCACTGACACAGTAGACACCCTGATTTTAATTTTCATTGAGTCTTGCACCATATGATGGCACTCACCTACTCATTAAAAAAAGGCCTTTCTTATCCACATTCAAATATCTTTATACAGTGCACAAGTCTAATAGAAACTCTGGGTATAGGTTGAACTGTTTAATCATGTCTGGGTAAGGAATGCTGACTTTCACCGCCACAACACTTCAAGAATTTCTGTAGTTGGGTTGTTTACCTTCTTACTTCTTCAGTGCTTGAGGGAAATGGAGGAGTGCATGCTCTTTCTTCATCATGTCTTCCTTGATCACTATGATGCGGCCTTAGCTCGCCAGATTCGAGAAAGCAACTAAGGTCAACTCTAATCCGACGTGGGTCCGCACTCGACCCTATTTTCAAATACATTTTCCAATACACAATGTTAAAACTATAACGCTCGTTTACCAAAGTAATTGTATAGCTCTGATACCGCTTAAAATGTGACGCACCGCGCCCTTTCATAACAATTTAACTATAGCTTTGATAAAACAAAATATACATTCCTTAATTTAAATAAGGCCCATAACTATTCTTGAATAACGCATTTATACAAATTGGCATTCCTTGCCTTTTCAAATACAATTACAAAATATTTATGGAGTTCACCTTGGTTGTTCACAATATAAAATACATTTCCATAATTTTCAAAAGATATAAAAACAACCGATCTTCATGAAGACTTTTACATCTTCTTTAAGTTCAATGCAAAATAATTACAAAATATCATGAATGAAATGATATAAGGTATGAGACTTGAGCATTTACTTATACTCGCCTGCTTGATGGTGACTTCATAGCCTCGACGACATCTTCTCGATCCTGCCATTTTCTACTCAATACTCAGTAATGATAAACAACGTGACCAAGCATTTTTCATGCTTAGTGGTTCTATGTCTCTCTTCTCCATTCGGGCTGTTAATTCAAATCATGCAGCAATTTTTCTAAAACAATGATTTTTAACCTTTAAATGATCAATGCAATACAATATATATTCATTTCATATACGCGATTGATTAATCTAAATGTGCACTTTCATATGCAATAAATCAGTTCAAACAATAATTCATAGAGTTTCAATTTTCTTATCATTTCACTTATTCCTAATGAATTTAACCTATGCCGTGCACAGGATAACAAATCACCGCACGGCCTACCGGGCCGCACAAAGATAAAGAAAAAGTGCTTATAACACGCACGTCCCGCTAGGTCGACCGGGTTATTGTAATCATTTTAGAATACCACTGATAATGCCCATCTGTGCCATGGATCGAAAGGACACATCATTACGTTTCGCTAATATTGTTTAATTTAACCCCTGATGGTATACCAATCTATCCTTAACTCCGCACTTAACGATTAACATTCTATTAAGGGCATTCAAATCATTCATAGCAAAATACAATGGCGTATTATCGCTTATATCCAAATACTTGGTTTTCAATACTCATGCACTTTCATGTGCAATTATTCTATTAATCAGATCAGACAAATCAATTTAAAACAAATCAATATGCAATTTATCGCAATTCATTTCAATAAATCCACTTATTTCATAATCCTTTAAACATTTTAGAAATAGAGAGAGAAGTGGAAAACAAACTCCAAAATGGAAACAAAAGAGAGAGTCAAAGAACAAACCAATAAGCTTGTTGTACTTTGATTCCAATCTTCGGAATCTTGATCAATTCGGCTTTCCCTCCCCCCACTGGGGCTCCCTATTCCAATAAATTTAAAAATCATATCGCTAGTCAGTATTCCAGGGAGCTCCCATTTAGGCCTTGTTTTCACCCCACTCTTCTCAGACATTTGTTCCATTTGTTTTCCACTTCCTCATCCCAGACAATTTTATCTTTCTATTAGCCAATGAAGGCAAGAAAATAATGTTTTTAGCTCTAATTCGCTTGCCCCAAAGAATCTACAGCTACCTTAACATTTCATATAACTTGTATACTTGTAAGAACCCTTTCATTCACTTATTAGAATCCTCATTAGTCCAATGGATGATGGTTAGAATTATTTGAAAAGAAGAACCAAAACATGACTTGCAAGTACGCCAGCAAGTCATCACGCCAGAGGAGAGGTCGCTGTGGGCAGATTGCCACGCCAGGCTGGACCAAAAAATGCATAAACCTTGGCCTCAAGTCACTTATATGAAAGATTTCTCGCTTAGGCAGAGTTTCACGTTTAAGCGTGGCACTCCTACACTCTAGCATAGGTGTTGGCTAATGCAGAAATTAGCCATTTTTTGCCCTTCTCACCGGAAATTTTTCCTTCCAAATCAAAACCAACCATGAAATCTTACCCAATACGACCCTAAAATGAACTACAAACTTTCAAAACACTTTTATACCACATTTTGGGTTTTATTAAACCCAAACACAAGTAGAAAGGGGTTAGGGTTTGGTTTTTCTTACCTTAAACCTTGATTCTCCTTCCTTTCTTCTTCCTCCTTCTTCTTTATCAACTTATCCCTTGATTAGATGGAGAAGAAAATCAAAACTCCCTCTCTTCTTCTCTAAACCAAGCCCTAGCTCTCTTTCTCTCTCTCTCTCTCTCTCTCTCTCTCTAAAGGTATGAAATGCCCCATTTTAAGACCAAATTTGGTCTTATACCTTATTCCTAAGGCCTTGTTTGGCCAGCTCATTAAATGGGCCTTATCTTTTTTTTCTCATCTTAACACTTCATTTCACTTCATTTCATTGCATTTTCATTTTAACATTTACACTCATCATTTATGACCCTTAGTCCTCTCATTGGGGAGATTTTATCAAATTATTTGGTTTCCAAAATTTCTGAAGTTTTGTCTATTTCACTGTCCCAGAAACAATCAAAAATGAGTAATTAGTCCTGAGTTTACACCCCAATATGTTATGTGCCTATGAGTTATCATGCTACAAATCATTTATCCTTCTCTCATCCCCACATCCCCAAGCCTCTGTCAGTCCAATCAATAACGGCATTAGTCGTTAACTTTTTTACCACTTCTCAAAGTGATAACTGCTTTTACTTCATCCATTTTAGGAGATGCACTGAGTCGGGTTTATTTACATGAACCCCTTGGGGTTTTTTAGCTGAGTTTTTGTGAGGGGAACTTCCCTTTTTCTTGCACTTGATGTCGATCGTCAACCTGTAGACGAACAACGCAGTCACACCTTCTCGCAATTTCATTTCAGAACCCATCTATTCTTCTTGTCTGGCCAATGGTTTTCCGGCAAAGAGTCAACCCTCCGATTTGAATCACACATTCATTACTTTATGCCTTCCACAAAGTTACCTGCACAATTCACTCAACGAATGGCTTGCCAACTATAGGAAGTTGACTATGGTTATGATGGATGAGAAGTTGAAGCATACTGTGGAGGAGTAGGAGGTGCATACTATGGAGGTTTTGGCTTCAGAGAGACGACTTTGAGTGACATTTTCAGCTAGGGTTGTGAGCTGGCCATATGGCAATAGTCGATGGCTCAATCGACCAACAAAGATTTGCTCCAATTAACATCTCCCTCACAGTCGGGGAATAGTCGACATTGCCTCCAGATACCGTGATCGACAAATGAAGCATGGCTTGTTTGGCACAGAATCCTCTACCAACGCTTGCACCTCATGCTGGTTTCATTCCACCTCCAACCTCTAGGCTAAGGCTGAAACTTTGGCATTCATGTCCATGTCTTCCTCGAAGAGAGTACATGCCACTCCCTCATCGGGGTCGAGGTCTCATCTCTTTCCATCTCCTCGGGGTCAGTTCATCCCAACCTTGAAGCTTCACTACATAACCTAAGAAATCCAAAGCTTCTCTGATGTTTGCTCAAGATATCCTCCAATAATATAGTCTCTAGCAATGGCTTCATGGAAAGAAAAATCTATCATAAAAGTAGCTAAACTAAAGAGCTAGTGTCAAACGAGGTGAGGATAAGCATTGAGTGCTTCCATATATCCCCAAAGATGCATAAAATTTTTTCATTTTCATTGGCTAAAGGAATCGTTTCAAACTGCTTGTTCTGCGGAGTAGAGAAGAATTTCTTTAAAATTCATCTTCGCATTCAGGTCCAGCTTCTGATTCTCCGGTCTCAAGGAGTTGAGCCAAATTTTGGCTTTATCCTTCAATGTGAAAGAAATAAGCCTCATCAAATCCACGCAGGAATCCTCCGTGAAGGTGTGTAGCGGTAATTTTGAGTCCGACCACCGGGCCGCGCATCCGAACTGAAATCCCAGGACGCCCGACCGGCTTCATTAACCAAATCCCTTAGTAATTACATTTCATGATTCGGGAACGCCTGCGACCTGTTTAGCTATCATTTTATTAAATTTATTTTCAAAAGTGTCGCCGACCAATCCCGACTGCACTCCGTCATGGATCCAAACCGGAGTCCTAAGCACTCCAAATATTTTAATTATCTTCTCAAAACATTTTGTTTATGTTATTCCATTTTAGACTTTTTAATTACGTGGAAGCATTTCATTTTGGGCAGGCCCATAAACATTTACAATTTACAAAATGCATTTACAAAATAGAAGTTCAAAGTTCAAATGTTTTACAAAATATCAATGTTCAGTGAATGGCAGAATGCATATACAGAGCATACTCCGAATTTTTTCCATGACTGGAAGCCTGATCTGGGTCTTGCGTCACTATCTATTACTCGGTACCTGCGCATTGATAAAACAATACGCTAAGAATTTTCATGCTTAGTGGTTCTATACAATTCTCTATTCCATTTCAGTTCAGTATATATATCATGCATTTATCAAAATAATGCCTTTATAATGTCAGTGTAATGTAAAAGATACTTATACAAATACACTTTTATATCATTTTTCGCTTCGATTTGTGATTCACACATATAGGTATAGAGTCAACATTCACGATTTATCTAGCTTATGAATCATGTCCCCGTTTTGTCATTCGCATAATGTGGTTTCACACTTAACAATTGTTGTTACCTCATGACGAATCTCTAATAAGAATCTCACATGTTGGTCATCTCTATATTACCACATCTCACATATGGCCATAGAAACTCCATTATCCACGATAATTCAATGGCAGGAATCTTTGTCCGTTTATTATTCAAGAGCAATGTGGATTCCACATCCAATATTACCATCTCACATATGGCTATAGAATCGAGATTCACGACGCGTGATTCGCTGGTAAATCCCATTCTGCTTTGTTATTCAAGAAGAATGTGGTTTCATATGCAACACTACGATATCTTCATGACGGGAATTCAGCTGGTGAATTCACATGCTGGCTGGTCCAATATTACACTTCAAATCAATTTACTTTTTATGTAATAAATTCACTTATAGTTCAAACACACGCATTCATGCAAAAGATATTTGACAAGCATTTCAAATACTAATACCAAATCGATGATATATGTATATATTTCACAAATGAGAACAACTTGGAGAAACAAATAGGAACAAAGAACAAACCAATATCGATTCCTTTTCTTTTTTTTCGACATTTAATCCTAGGTCAGTTGTCGCTTTCTGGCACTCAAGACCCAGTCAAATACAAATTCTTCACTCTTAGTGGTTAAGCAATAATCATACTTAACGACCGCTACGAGGCGGCGAAACCCAGACGCTTTTACTTAGTCTCATTCTCATTTGAACCCCATTAATCGCTTTCAGTGGTCCCAACACCTGCATGAACACGGGACCCCAATCTGCAAAATAAGAAAATGGGACCGTTGAACAACCCAGACTGATATTATCTGATCAGACTCCACGTGTTACCACCCGCACAACCCGTACCTAAGAGACACTGACCCCACCGGCACAAAAACATCGCATCCCCCGCACTCTGACTGTGTTAGCCATCGCATCCCTCGCACTGCACAAATTTCAACCAGATCACATCCTACTGCTTTGTCCAAAATATTCGATTCCGCATTTTTCTCACATTTTTTCCACAAATCTTCCAATTCGCCCCATATCAAAAATCCAATTATGGAATCCCTTCAAACAACCTAAAAGTGGTTTAGAATCAATGAAAACCCTTTTCTCTTAAGTTAGGCTTTTTCCCAAAATCCAAATCAAAATATGAGGTTAGGCTCACTCTTCTACCAACCTCTTCAAATCTCTTTCAGATGTTGCTGGGTCTCAGGAGCAAGAAATGGGAAGCAAAGCCACCAAAACTTGATCTCTGCCAAACCCTAGCTTTTCCCCCCTTTTCTCCCCTCTTCTTCCTCGTGGATTGTTCATAAATGAGCCCTAAGACCACATTTTTGGCCTTTTGACTTTCTAAGTGTGCAAGGCCATGTTCGCCTACACCCATTTCTCATTTCATTTTTTTGCCTTAAGTCACTAAGCTTCCAAGCGCTGTTTGTCTGAAACCCATTATTATTTCATTTATCATAAATCTCACGACATTTATTCTTTTTTATAATAATCGAATTTAGGTCCTTTATTTTACAATTTTCATGATTTGGGCTATTTTTCACTGGGTTATTTCGTTCAATTAATTTTCTCATTTTAGTACATAATATTAAATCATATGCTCACGCCTTCAATTTATATATTTCATAATTCTATCACTGTGATTTAATTTTTTCCCAGAAAAAGTCCCAAGTTTGTCTCATACTGAGACTGAATATATAATGTACCTGAGAGACAATTCTCTAGGCATAAAGCATAAAGAGGGGCAGCAGACATGATCTCAAACTCCTCATGTGTGAATAGTGATTCTACCTCCATGCCACAAAGGAAGAAGTGGGTACAAGGCAAGGTTTTATAAACTACTTGCCGCTTGGAGACACTATGTGAGGGTGTACTCATTCGAGGAGGATTGTGATGAGGTCCTCGTGGATCTCAGATGCATCGAGGTTCTCCTATCCCCATCGACTCGTGTTCCGTGACGCTCCATTGTGTTTAAATTCAAGCCTAATTCAGAATCTAATTCCTATGGAATACTAATTTTGACTAATCTGCTTTCTAAATTCCTACACCATTGGAACATAAACTCCTACATGAAAACACAAGATAACACCAAAAAGAAACAAAAACAATTCTACCAAAAAGGGTTAATGTTAGCTATAAATAGTTATATATATATATATATATATATATATATATATATATATATATATATATATATATATATATATATATATAAATAAAGTGGGAATAAAATTGAGTAACTTAGTAAAGAAACTACTAGAAGGAATTAATTTAATGAGAAATTAGAATCACTTGAGCTGAGAGGAGTGGAAATCTTGACACAAGTTGTTCTAACATGTTTATTGGTACTTAGCACCATCCCCGACACTCCATTTTGATTCAGAATCGTAGGGGTATTCTAAATCAACAAAATTTATAAGCTAATACTCTCATACTACCATAGCATTGCTACTATAGTATGCAGGCTCTAGGATCGTCCGTTGAGCAGATGGTTTTTGTGAGAAATGATAAATATCAGGCTTACACTCAGTGACAGTTTGATATTGGTTGTGGGATAAAATGGGGCTGGTTTAAATGTTTTCACTAAAAATAAAATATATTAGAATGTGAATAGGTCCCTTTGAAGTATCGTGGACACTAGGTTGTGGCTCTTAGTAAACGAGGGGTTTCTGCCTTACTCTTCACATTGGGAGATAATATATATAGTTATCTCTCAAACCTGATCATTTAGCTATAAAAACTTACCCGTTACATATCTTTGAAAATGGCATTCATTACCCATACTGTTCTAATCGCGAAAACAACGCCTCCTTGACTCGCCTTTAATGGCTCATAAATGATAATTCAACCCAACATCATCGATCTAGCATTGCTATCCAATGAGCCTTTGAAAAAGCTTACCAAATATTAACTATTCACAGATTTGAAGGATCAAACCTAGTGTTAAAGGGGAGAACAGTAATGACAATGAATACCTGCATGGAAAACATGGAAACCCTTAGTTTGCCTTAGGATCCTTCTCCTAGTGGCCTTCTACATCAAGGAGGAATGGATTTTAGCCACTCATCCTCTAAAAAATCATCCTCATAGGGTGTTTGGCCAATGAGAAAGAGAGAAAGAAAATGAGAGAAAAAGAGAGAAAAACGGGAGCTTGTTCAGTTTCAAAATTCAATAATCAAAGTTAATCAATATGTTGTGTGGCATATATACCCTCAAAACAATACAAATTACTAATTGACAAAAGCAAGAAAACTAATGAGGGATACTCTGGGGAAGAAAACAAAAAAAGACAAAAGTCAAAGTGGAATGTCAAAGAGGCAGCTAAATCTTCGCAACCTCTCAGTGGAAATTGTTCTCATTTTCTACTCATGCTCTGCATCTTCTAGTTCTACAACCTGGAAGTTCCAATTGATTTCTTCATGCCTGAGTCAATCCCTATCTCCACATATATAGCTTGCAAAAACTACAAAATCAAGTATAAAATTTACCAAGCATTACCAAGTCCTTAACGTGCCAAATTGGTCAATTTAGCTGACACAGGGAAAAGTGTCAAAATCGAGGTTAAGAGATGGAACAAATACTATTTGGGTAGTAATCACCGTCGCGACATTACTATCTGCATCTACAACAAGAAGCAACAAATTCATAGCATAAAGATTATTTCTATCGCTGATGAACAAAACATGAGGAGGTGGACTAGTCGCAACAAGTACCAAAGAGCAACACAAGAGGAATGGCTACAAAGAAATTCATGTTGCGACATAGTAAAGAATTGAAGGCAAAATCTCTATCGCGACAAAGAAGTTTTCTATCGCGACAATAAAAACTAGAGAATGATAGAATTCTGTTGCAATATGAATTGTATGAGAACTGAGATTAGCCAAGTCAAGTTTGTCGCAACAAAGATTTCTATGTCACAACAAACAACTCAACAAGCGACAAAGACCAGAGAAGAAAATTCTGTCGTGACAAAAGAAAATTCTATCGCGACATAAATTATTCAGGAATCAAAGAAATTCTGTCGCGACATAGAAAACTTTGTCACGACATAATGGACAAGCTAAAGAGAAAAAATTTTATCGCGACAGAATCCAAGAAAAAGCCCAAAGAATAGGTCAACATTAGTAAAAACCAAGGAAGCTGCAACAAGTCACGACAAGATCAAGACTCACTTATTAAAAAACTTCTGTGGCGGCTCTGACAGAGCTTACCAATTTGGCTAGAAATTCGGGATCCACAACACTAGCTTGAAGTGCGGCTCAACATTGAAAGTCTATAAATAGACGATCTAGGCACTGCGCGCGCAGCTCAAGTAAATCCAAGACTTATGGGTGGTTGAAGACTCTCAGATATATATATATATATATATATATTTCCTTTAGTAGATTTAGTTTGAGTGTAGTTTTAGTTAGTTTTTCTTATCATCCTGAGGCTGAGCAATCTAATCAGAGGCAAATGAGCTAGGAATTTCTTGTTAAATTTTCTTCTTTCACACGATGGAATCAGCGGAGTTGCAAAATTCTATGGATTTCATTTATTTCCCGCCGTTTACACTTCGCTAATTTTCCCCACTAATAGGTCACTGATATGAGAACCATGGAAGTGTTTGAGTCTCTCCGAATGGGTCGATGATCATCATCATTTTTCTGTACAAAGGAAGAACTTCAGTTAGAATTCTTGAATATTTGATTTTTATTATTTTTTAACTTCAATTGTTCCCTGCAGATTAGTACTGTACCCAAGCAAAGTATATCAGATTTTGCTCCGATTTCCGTGAGCCTCTACGTGACACGCAGATGGAGAATCCCAAGGGCAGAGAGCAATTCTTGTGGGTATGATAGACCAATACGTTGGAACTATTGAACTGAAGATTACTTCGGGAGAATCACTAACTTACTCATGGTTTGAGGATAGTTTGGTGAAATATCGGTTTAATCACTCAAAGGTTTCTCCTCCCTCTGATGAAGGGATTCTGATCCCATGTTAGCAAAGATCTAATCAAGGAAATGGAGAATTTCATCAGTATTAAAGGATGATGTACCATCTAAATTAGAGAAGGCTTGCAATATCCTGTATAAAAAGAAGACCTTCAAGCCCTAAGATTCGTATTTATTAAAAGGAAAAAATACCAAATCTTAGAAAGAATTATATCTTACAGTGAAGCTGACAGATTCAAGAGTCATAATGAATATGAATCTCAATTAGAATATGGTTGAGGAGAAATTCAAACTATAACAATAAATAAATCTTTGACAATCAGCTCAACCTATGGCTAATAAGATTCAAAATGATGCGTAAATCGGCTTGGTCTATTTTGATTTGTTCTCAGTGTCAGTCTCACTTAGTGAACTCTCTACTCTATTCTTACAATATTTTATGTACACTAGTGAATTTACTTTAGTATTATTTTATCTGCTTTCCAATCATCTTATTATTGAGCCCAAATAGGTGAAGAACTGAGAAGTCAGTAGTCGATTTATGATTCATCCTCAATCCCGGGAAACAATATCCGACTTAATGAAAATCAACTTTTATTACTCAGACGTATCTCGTGCACTTGCAAAAGGATTAAGACCAATCAAAATCTTTAATGAATCCAATTTACAAATAAAGGATAAACATATATTTTTCATCACATTTCCATTCCATAATGTTTTCTATGTCGCTGCTGATTAGACAACAGTCCCTGGTAGTAGTTCCATAAAATTGTTTATATATAACTTGTTTGTTCACTGTCTATCTATATCACATTTGCCGAACAAGCTTTGGCGTCAAGTCTGCAGGACTTTATTTAGTCCTTGGTAGCGTATCACAACTTTGTTTGCACAGCTTGTCCATACAACTCCCACAACTACATTTCACCTTAGGAGCCCAAATTCCTTCTTTGTAAAGAAGCATGATGAAACACTCTCGCTATGCACTGATTACCGGTTTCGACCAAAGAGGTGAAGAATAAATACCCCTTACCAATAATTGATGACTTATTTGGATCGGCAGAGGTTCTAAGTATTACACTAAGATTGACCT
Source organism: Tetrastigma voinierianum (assembly GCA_016808115.1). NCBI lineage: Eukaryota > Viridiplantae > Streptophyta > Magnoliopsida > Vitales > Vitaceae > Tetrastigma > Tetrastigma voinierianum. The sequence continues at coordinate 206,484 of JAEQBH010001676.1, read as the reverse complement.
TCGCATTGTGGTACCACTAATTGTATATCGTGAGGAGGATCTTCCTAAGATCAGCCAGACCGATATGGTCATTATTTTGAGCACACGATAATGTCGCTCGTATCGACTAATGCAATCTGCAATTTCTTCATGGATTGATGCACAGGGTATTTGAAACTGTGATTCAGAATCATGGTCATTCTCAACATTGATGATATACTAATCTATTCATTGCACACACGTGAGAGTTAATGAACGCCTAATCTCACAATTGTGTCTGACTTCGAGGGAGCAAGCAAATGCAAGTTTTGGATGAAGGAGGTGAAATTCGCTTGGCCCGTGGTGTCGAGCAGGCTAAACGTGACCCCTTAAGGTGAGCGATGTGGAACCACGAAGAATGTGACGGAGGTACGTAGTTTTCTAGGCTTAGCAGGCTACTACCAGAGGTTTGTGGAGGGATTCTCCAAGCTTGCGATGCCAATGACTCGCCTTACCAAGAAGGGAGAGAAATTCTTGTGGACTCAAGAGTGTGAACTTGTTTTAAGCACTTTGAAGGAGAAGTTGACAATGGCCTCTGTCTCGTTATTCAGCGAGTGGGGAAGGATACGATGTGTACACCGATGCTTCGCTTGGGATGTGTCCTAATGCAAGGGGGGAAGGTAGTTGCTTATGGCTCGACGCAACTCAAGACTCATGAGCAGAACCATCCCACTCATGACTTGGAGCTAGCCGCCTCGATTTTTGCTCTTAAGTTGTGGGATGCTACTTATATGGAGAGAAATTCCAAGTGTATTCGGACCATAAGAGCCTCAAGTATATCTTCACACAAAAAGACTTGAATCGCCCAGGCAAGAAGGTGAATTTAAGTGCACAAGAAGACTACGTTCACACTTTCAATGGAAATTAGGAAGGCTAATGTAGTGGCCGTGCATAACGGAGAAGTCTCGGGAGTGAACTTCAATCTTTGCCATAGGTGAATGGAAGTTGAAGGATGCCCTTAGAGATTTTGATCTATGGGTTGGAGAAGATGGATCCCGACCATGCTTATTCAATCTTGTAGCTCAACTAATGCTTCGACAAAGGATTGTAGTGTTGCAACGAATAGACAGCGAGTTGGAGGCTATCCGAAGTAAGTTAGAGAGAAGTGAGATTGTTGAGAATTAGGTAATAAGTGATGATGAGTTACGGTTTCGGGGAAGGCTATGTGTACCCGATCATGACCAAGTCAGGGAAGAAGTTTTGGGCAAGTGCTATTGTTCCAAGTTCTCCATTCATCCGAGTAGTAACAAAATGTATAGGGACATGAAGCGGTAGTATTGGTGGAAGGGAATGAAAAAGGATGTGGCTAGATACGAAAATGTGCGATGTGTTAGCAAGTGAAGATTGAGCACCAAAGGCCCGGAGGATTACTACAGTCTTTGCCTATCCCAGAGTGGAAGTGGGATCACATCACCATGGACTTTGTATCTGGTTTTCCACGGACCGCACGAGGGCATAATACAGTATGGGTTATTGTTGATAGACTACTTGAGTCAGCTCATTTCTTGGGTATGAAGACTACGGACACATCCAAGACTTTGAGCCAACTCTATATCCTTGAGATTGTTAGATTACTCGGGTTAAAACTCTCTATCGTGTCGGATCATTGATTCTCGATTTATGGCACGGTTACAGCAAAGTCTACAATGGCTTGATAGAGCAGAGTTACATTTCAGCCGCGTCTTTTCATCCCCGAATAGATGGCGATCCGAGAGGGTATCTGGTCTTGGAAGACATGTTACGTGCTTGCATGTTAGACTTCAAAGGATGCTATAGTGACCATTTATCGTTGGTGAAATTTGCGTACAACAACAGCTATCAGGCAAGTATTAGGATGGCATCGTATGAGGCATTGCATGGAAGGCCATGTCGATCACCGACGTGTTGGTTAGAAGCGGGTGAGTAGCTGTTCAAGTAGGAGGGTGTTCGGGAAACTACGAGAGAAAGATTCAACTCATCGGAAGAGAATTTACGCACGTATGAGAAGTAGACAAAAAGCTATGTGGATCGATGTAGACCTTGGAATTTCAAGGGGATTATGTATTCCTGGTGTCGCTGAAAAGTGTTAGATTTTCTGAAGGGAAAGTCGGGGCAGAGATATGCGGGTCATTTGAAGTGATCGAGTGGTGGGCAAAGGGGCATGCGGTTACCATCTTAGTTGTCGAGGGTACATGACGTGTTCCATGTCGGTGTTGAGAAAGTTTCAATCGGATCTGACACGATCGTAGACAGAGATATAGAAATTGAAGATGGAGTATAAGAAAACCCGAATTTCAACCACATGGAAACTCTACATGCAGCCACTTAAATCCCAAGAACCAAGCTGAAATTCAGCTACCTAAGTCTACTAACTATAGCTACTTAAATCTCATGGAACAAATTGAAATTTCAACCACCTATAGCCTATGAATATAGCTAAAAATCATCGATTAACACCCTTTGATACAGCTACTAGAATCACCAAGAAGCAAGTCGAAATTTCAGCCACATGGAACCTCTATATGCAGCCACAAGACCTAAGGTTTAAGCTTAGATTATTGATGGATAGCCCCAAATAAAATTCCTATTTCTCGAGAAAACCAACTTGAAATTATCTTATTCTAAATCGATGTAGGGAGAAACATATCAACTGAACTATGAACTAGAAAAATGATCAAAAGGAAGCAAAGAGTGAAAGTTCAATATGACTAAGCAACCTAACCAAGGAAGTGAATTGGTTTCAAAAACTTTACTACTTGAAAATAAATCTTTAATTTAAATCTGATAATAGCAAATTAAAGAGATAAGGATAAAGCAAAACCCAGTTTATAGTGGTTGGCAAAACCTTTCACAGACAATAATAGATGAGGGTTCCACTAGTGGCAAGCTCCAACCCAAGCTTCTTTCTTTGCACTTTGATTATGAATCCAATGGGCACCTCTTCAGGCTATACACACTCAAAGTTCCAATCTTCAATCCCGAGCTTGATTACACTTGGATTTTGGCTCCAAGGGGCTCTTTAGAATTCCTTCAAGCTATACACACTTGAAGCTTTCTCACTTAAGCACAATGAGACACTTTCTCTCAAGCTCTCAAGATATTTCAAATACAACTCAAGCTTTGATGAACACAAAGATGCACTCTACAATATGCACATGTAATGAATGCACTCACAATCTTAGTTTGAGAATTGATTCACAAGAGAAATGATGTTTGAGAAGATATATAATAAGTCTCAAATTTAACAAGTGATCCCCACACTCTATTTATAGAGTGGGAACTCGGATCACTTAAGTACATGATCGGTCGACGAAGCGTACACTAGCCATTTATAGTCGTTGTACACAAAAATGTTATTGTTTTGTAGTTGTTAGAATCCGACTGTTGGACCAACCGGTCTACCATTTCCTCTTCTGGATTTTTAGATGAGCTATTGCATCCAACCGGTCGAGTCTTACCACTCTTCTGGTTCATAATTGATAGACTATTTCACTCGGTTGATTGTTTCAGGAATTGACATAACGGATCAGCCTGATCTTGTTCACAAGATCGAATACTTCATAAGACGAATATTGTGCACACCTTTCGGTTACTATTCACACCTTCAGGTTACTATTCACACCTTACGATTACTGTTCACACCTCGACCAGTTACCTCTTTAAATGTTGAGTGTGTTTTGTTTGATTTAAAACACTTCTAAACCTTAGATAAAAATTGAAACTCGTTTTAGGATTATTAAGTCTAAGGTTTTATGTGCTTAAACTCATGTTTTCAAAGATATGCAATTTAAGTTTGGCTTAGAGTTTGTGAGTTATGCATGATAAATGATGATATCTAAAGTGCATGATGCATTCTGCCCATAGATTCCTAAGCTATCAAAATCTTCGCGTCTTAAGCTTGGAATCTTGGTTGCCATCTTCTTGGTTCTTTGACAGGTAAACTTCAACATCATCGAGCATCTTTAGCTTGTATTATCTTCTGTTTGATGCTTGATCAACTTCAACTATCCTCAACTCATCTTTAACCATTAGTAACTGGTAACCTTGGTTTGTTATCATCAGCCTAATAGAACAACCTTGGGCAACCAATCTCATGCATGATGACTTTGGTTATCTAGGAGGAGTAAATCCCCCCCTCAAACCAATAGTCTAAAAATAATTGCATAATATAAATTTTAACCAATTCAAAACATATGCAATTTGCATTCAACACATAAGACAAACATTAAGGAATGATTTAAATGTGGCATTCTCTTTTAGCACTAGATGCATATCTTTCTCCCCCTTGATACATATCTAGCACATACCTCCTAGATACATATTTTTCTCCCCTTTTGGCAACATCAAAAAGAAACATGGGGCTTTAAACATGAAGGTATCTCCCCCTTTGAAAGTGCATTTTAGTAAGGGTTAAGGAGTTAGAAATTAAAACATGACATTTTCAACAATATTGACATAAGTCATTGAACAAATTTTCTGAAGATGACTCTTAATTATGCTGCTCTCTAAGGTAATGATATCAAGTCCCTATATTTAGTTTGATCAAGGGCTTACCTATCTCATCCATGTCAAGCTTGATGGATGAGCCCTCATTTTTTTTCTCCTTTGATCTCACATAAGAAAATTAAGAAGCTTTGGGTACCAAAATCTTTTGGGTCCTTGGTGATTGATGATCATTGATTTTTCAACCCAAACCTTCTTTGACTTAGAGGTTGAGACTTTTTGGGATCCATTCCTAAGAGGACAAGTACTAATCATGTCCTCCTCTACCACAAGTACAAATGGTTGATGGACTTTCACTTGTGGATTCTTTGACAAAGTAGTTTTTGAAATATTTTTCATTCTTTGAAGTTTTGTATCCTAGCCCTCTTTTATCAAAAACACATTTTTTGGCTAGCTAGGATCATTTCAAAGCCTTTTGTCCACAAGAGAATTTTTGCGAGTGAGGATACCAACCATTCATTCCTTTTTAGTAGTTCCTCATTTACCTTTTCAAGAGAAATTTTTGAAGTTTCAACTTTTGAAAAATTTTCTTTGATTTCATCAAGTTCTTTTTGAAGCTCAAAAACTTTTTTCTTAAGTGAGGTGTTGTTTTCATCAGAAACTTGTAGAAGCTATAAGCGTTCATTATATTCAAAACTAATATCATCATCCGAATCAAAATCAGAATTAGAATTTACCTTATCTTGATCTTCAAAAGCCATGAAGCACATGTTGGCAAATCCATTCTCGCTTTCATTACCAGATGAGTCTTCACTTTGACTCCATGTTGTCATCATAGTTCTTCTCTTTTCTCTCTTAGCTTTGTAGAGAAGACAATCATATTTGATATGACCAGGTTTCTTAAACTTGTAGCAAGTTACTTCTTTAACTCCTCTTTTCTCTTTTTCTTAACTGAAGGACCTTCGGCTACGCTGTAGTTGTTTCTTTTGTTGTAGGTACTTACACCAAATTTATCCTTCATTATCAGCTTTTGTATTTTATTTGAGATGTTGGCAATATCTTCTTCCATGTTATTGAATTTTGCATCCTCAACGACTTTTTCTTCTTGAGCTTTGAGTGCAATGCTTTTCTTTTTGCTTTCCTCTTGTATTTCTTTTTCTTGCCTTGCGATTTTTATTTCATAGGTCATCAGGCAGATAAGTTCTCAGTGGCTCTTTCAAATTCTTTGCTTCCTCAATAGATTCCGTTTTGGAATTCCATTTAGGAGGTAGGCATCTTAGAATTTTAGATACCTTGTCTTCTTGACTTACCCTTTTTCCCAAGCCTTCAAGACCATTTACAACATTTGTAAACCTAGTAAACATCTCAACAATAGATTCATGAGGTTTCATTTTGAACATTTCTTAATCATTTTCAAAAATTCTAACTTTAGAATCTTTTACTTGGTTTGTTTCTTCATGGGTAATTTCTAGTATCCTCCAAATCTCCTTAGCCGTTTTACATTGACTAATTCTATTATACTCATTTCTATTCATAGCACATACAAAGAATATAAATAGCTCTAGGAATTTAATTGAAATTTATATTTTCTTCTTCACTATATTCGTGAGGTTTCTTTATTTTACCTCCATCAACATCTTTTGTGAAATGTGTAACCAAATAAGATTGTTTTCCACACTTCGAATCAATAGATTCTAAATACCAAATCTGTTTTATTTTTTTCAAAAATGATGTCAGACTGGCAAAGAAGGGTGGTTTATTGATGGGAAAACTTTCGGCATGAAAAAGGTTTGTGCTAGTTTTAGTGCTAGTGCTAGTCACTATTTCCTCTTAGACATTTAAGTCTTCAAAAAATAAGAGGCCTTGCTCGAATACCAATTGAAAGTTCAATATGACTAAGCAACCTAACCAAGAGGGGGGCGGGGTGAATTGGTTTTCAAAAACTTTTTGCACAACTACAATAAATCTTTAATTTAAATGCAATAATAGCACTAAATTAAAGAGATAATGATAGATAAAGAAAAACCCAGATTTATAGTGGTTCGGCACAACCTTGCCTTGTTTGCCTCTTTCTATATAGACTAAAACCCTTCAAATTCACATAGTTACAAGAACCTTACACTTCTCTTGCAGCCATGTCACTTTGGATAAATTTGTTTAATAAAATAATTCTTTCATAAGGTTCATGATTAAAAATATGGGTGCAGTCTGTGACAACGCAAGTGCCGCAGGTCATACAGTAGTAAAATAGAATGTAAGTCGGTATCATTCCCACGAATTGGTAAGAATTAGAGATCAACTACTGACTACTAAAATTTTTATGCTATTTGGACTAAAAACTTCATAATGAAAGTTTTATCTAGAAAAATAAGATCTAGACTATTATTATTTCTTTGTTGAACTAAGACAAAACAAAAGTAAATGAATAAAAATAAATGGTAACTAAAATACTGGACTTAATCAGTTTCCTGTGAGAAACTAAAACTATCAGTGAATTACAATGAAACAGTCAATTCCTACACTAAAGTACATTTGCTACGTTACATTATGGATGCGGATTTGTCGAATTTCCTAAATTTTGGAATTGGATTTCTCCATATTCCCTTTGGTTGGAAACCACTTTGCTTCCTCTCGAAAACGATATCAAACCCGGCTACGTTTGTATTCCCAATTCTCTTTCAAGATTTGGGCATTTTTCTTTCTCAGTACTTCACACTCATTTCTTAATGACAGCAGATCTTTTGCATTTCCTTCTCAAGATTTTTTTTTTTTTGCAAAGTTTCTACCACTTAATTGGTGGCTCAACCTCCAGATCTATTGGTTCGTCCCATTCCTTGATTAGATCTCAGCTAACACGGGGTTGGAAACTTCCCTTTAGATTAAGGTGAACTAACTCTCTAATTATTTATATTGTTAAATACTCCCCTCGACTTGATTATGGCGAATGGGGTTATCAAAATGAACTCTGAGCTCGGCTGAGTTCATCAATGGTAGTCCTGGCATACCCGGAAAAGAATGCTCTCGGCTCGGGAGTCTGTCTCTGTGTCACGCGGGCATCCTGGAAATTAGAGCAGATACATTCCCTCGAATTCGGTACTCTTGTGGGAACTTATCAATTAGACACCAAATAAGTAAATCGAGCCCCGAATAAGTTCTCCACGTATTTTTTGCGGGAAGGCGTAGCCCAAATGTAAATCAAATCCAATGAAATTGTGCTCCGATTCTTGCATTGCAAATTAAGAAATGGAGCCTTAGATCGTCTGACCCTTGTGATTCTGATGAGCGAGAAGAAATGAATTCCATAAATTTGTCTAGATTTCATAAATCTTCAAGCAGTAATTTTGAGGAGAAATTAACATAAATAAAAATTCAGCTCTACTCGTTTCTGCACAGTTCGCAGATTCAAATCCAGAAAAGAATTCAAGAAGAAAGAAATAAATAAAAATTAAAAATAAAATTATACTCTAAACTATACACTGAGTTCCTCTCCGTTCCCCTTTTTTAAGGCGTGAAGACGGAAAACTAACTTTACTATTCTAACATTGTCTATTTATCTTGTTAAAAGGTGGGGTGAATCCCAAAAAAAGCTCAAAAGTGGAAATTCTAAAGAAAGCCCGGTTTCTTGTCTAGGTCGCGACCTCGGCGGTGTGTGACACGGATTTCCTTTGTTTGCTCTGTTTAGTGGTCGCGACATCGTTTGTGGTCGCGACCTTGTTGGCTCAGTGTTTCTCAAGAGTTGATGTCGCGACCTCAAGCTGGTGTCGCGACCTCGTTGTCATTCTCTTCTTCAGCATTGAGTTAGGACTCCTTTTCCTTGTTCTTGTTATATGTCGCGACCTCGGTTTTAGGTCGCGATCTCGCTGATATTCATTTCAGCGTCTTGGTCGCAACCTCATTTCTTTGTTATGCTTAGGTTTCTCGGCTTCCAACCTCTATTCCGGGTGAGCCTCAGGTGATGTCGCGACCTCATGTTTATCTTTTAAGTTTATGTAGTCCCCGATTGCTCGAAAGTAGTTGCGACACGGATTTCTTTAACCGGTTCTTTTTAGGTCGCGACCTGAATAAGTGGTCGCGACATCGTTTGTGGTCTTTGATTAATAAATGGTCGCTGACCTCGGTTCTTGGCAAAATTTCATTTGGCCGGCTTCAGGTTGCGACCTCCTTTGTTCCTCCACTCTTAATTTAGTTGCAACTTCCATCTTCCTGTTGAGACTCCAGTTCCCGATTTCATGTCGTGACCGCTACGACGCGACCTCATGTGGAGCCCTTTAATTAGAAACTAGTTGCAACTTCATTTACTTGCAAAGACCTCCCTTGTGGCTTTATTGACTGATCCTCGTCGCGACATCAGATTGACGTCGCGACCTCAGTTATATTCAATTGGCGTCGCGACATCAGAGTGGTGTCGCGACCTCAGATTCTACTTTTGAATGGCACGCTAGTCTCAGCCATACTTCGCTGTCGTAACTTCTTTCACTTGTTGCGTGGTCGTGCGATCCATGGCTTCGATCTTCAAATCCGCGACTTCGCTTGCTATGGTCTTATTTCTTCCTGAAATTGATCTTGGTGATGTCGGCTTGGAATTGTGAACAAATAAACTACGTCGACTCAGATTTTTAGTTGCGACTTCATTTCTGTAAGGTGATCTCTTAAGTTTTTCTTTGGGATTTTAGCATCTGTTGTGTATTTTCTGCAAATTAAATTTAATTAAAATATCCACATTACCTTTGTCTATCAACATTTATCTTGTAATATGCTCATAAAAATGGATTAAAAATCAAATGAGTTTTTGCACTCATCAATATGCATTTGTAACGCGGGAATGATAAATGTTGAGGGTTCCACTAATGGCAAGCTCCAATCCAAACTTCTTTCTTTACACTTGGATTATGGCTCAAATGGGCACCTTTTCAAGCTATACACACTCGAAGTTCCAAGCTTCAATCCTAAGCTTGATTACACTTGGATTTTGGCTCCAAGGGGCTCTTTCCGACTGTTGGACCAACCGGTCGACCGTTTCACACAATCGATCAACCATTTTCTCTTCTGGATTTTGGATGAGCTACTGCTTCCAACCGGTCAAGTCTCACCACTCTTCCGGTTCACAACCGGTCGACCGTTTCACCTGGTCGACACCTACCGATCAATCGGTACTGTTCACAAGACCAGTTACTATTCATAAGATCGGTTACTGTTCACACCTCGACCAATTACCTCTTTAAATGATCAAATTCATGTTTTTTTTTTATTTAAAACACTTCTAAACCTTAGATAAACATTGAAGCTCGTTTTAGGATTATTAAGTCTAAGGTTTTATGCTTAAACACATGTTTTCAAAAGATATGCAATTTAGGATTTGAAAACCGAGTTTATGAGTGATGCATGATAAATCATGATATCCTAAAGTGCACCAATGCATTCACCTTACATAGATTCCTAAGCTATCAAAATCTTCACTTGATGCTGGAGCTTAGAATCTTGGTTACTTGTCTTCTTTGTTCTTTGACTTGAGTGAACTTCAACATCATTGTCATCTTTAGCTTGTATTATCTTCATTTGATGCTTGATCAACTTCAACCTATCACTCCGACTCATTTTAACCATTAGTAACCCAACCAACCTTGGTTTTGTTATCGCTGAAACCTCGACTAGAAATTTACCCTTATGCTAACAAAGGGGAACAATACTAAATCCTCAAACACTCCTTATTTGAAACAGTCGTAGAAGTTTCAGCATGTCTCTTAAACAGAGAAGAAAATCTAAAAGGAAAGGAATGAGATACCATAATCAGTGCTTACAGGATTGTTTCCCTCAAGCAGAAATTTTCTTGGCCTCAAGGCTACTTTTCATTCTATTTGCCTTAGCACACAAAGGCTCACGAGCAGACCCTCGCTCCAAAGATCCAACCAGAAAAAAATGCAAAGGAAAAGGTCTCTTTTCTTTCTTCCTCTCCTCCCCTCCTTCTCTCTTTTTTTCTTCCCCTCCCTTCCTTCTTCTATTTGCCTTCGACTATTTTTTTTTGTATTTTTCCCTTCATAAACATCTAAGCCCACTCCAGTTTGCACATCTTAAGTCCCATGAACTCCCTCAATCAATCTTGGACTTCCCGACTCCATAACACTCCTCTTATTCCGCAGAGGTCGAATGGAGTTGGCCACATTTACCTTGCTTAACCACGAGAATCCAAATGGACTCAAGGTGGGTCGCAAGAAACCTATAAAATGGCCTAAAATTGGACCTAAACCATGCCTAGGACTGATCTGGAGTGAATGGGCCTGAATCACAAAGATTATGTACTCCAATTATACCAAAATCATAAGTGCTGAAAAACTGACGAACTGGCTGATCCGGTTCCCAACCGATTGAGCCGATCGATAAAAACTCTGAAATTTTTTCAGCACATTCCTCAAATATTAAGGAATCCAATAAAAGAAATGGTGCATGATATTGAGTCCAGATGAGGGAGATATGACCAAAACAAGCTCAGGCACTCCGAATTTGAAAGTGCTCCTATAATGAACTTCAACTGAAATCTATCGAACCGGCTAGACCAGTTCCTAACCAGTTGATAAAAATTTGCAACTTTTTTCAAAACATTTCTCAAAGAGTAAGGAATCCAAAAAAAGAAATGGTGCGTGATTTCGAGTTTGAATAAGAGAGATATGATCGAAACAAGTCTAAATGCTCCGAAAATGAACCATGCACTGATGACTTCCAACTAAACTAAAATCTTGGGAGGCCTCCTTTATTCCCTATAGCATGATGTGAACAACTAGGGAATTTTCCAAGACGGAACTCTAAAATGAACCACACACTCACACTACATTGATCCATAGACGAACCCACACAAGGCTTGAAAACCAATTAAGCTGAGGGGGCCCGCACAATAGTGCCATACGAAAAAAAATGCATGCGGGTGTTTTCATTAAGATAAATGCAAGTGTCGAGGACAAAGTGGGGTCCTGACATGTCACACAAATATCCTAAAATCTGGCTCTAGGCAATACAAGTCTTCACAGTTCATACTCCAATCAGCATCAATATGTTAACCACCTCCATAATGCTCTCAAACATAAATGTAGCACATCACTAGACCTTACTCTTAATCATTGGCTCAATCGACAAGCAAGCAATGAGTAAAAAATCTCTAACCAAATAATCAAACACAAGAATAAAATAAAGAAAAGGTCGACCGAGACTAGGGAGTTGGAGATAAGGGGATAGATGTGTGTCCCACACACATGGTTAAGACATGCAATCAAATAAGAAGAAGCGATTATGCGAGTAAGCAATCATGCAATGAACATATATATATCATTCAAATCTAAAAACAATCTAAGCAAGACTACAAGATACGCAAGATGAGTATATAGTACATATAACAGGCTAAAAGATTGATCAAGATAAATATACAGTAGAGAGGATCAACATGTCAAGATGAATGAAATAAATAAACAATGAAACAATACATGCAAAGATGAAAAGGGATAGCATACCACAAGGATAAAACAACATGCTATAAGTGAGGAATCAACCAATATAATCAACAATATTAAAATGGATGAAATATGTAACAATAAAAATATACATGTGAAAAATAAAATAAAATACCATCTGTAATGACATGTCCTTAGAGAAATCAAGTAAAACAATCAACACGCTAAGATAAGTGGAATGTACAACAAAAGTGAGATAATATATATTAAGATATAAGGAATAAGTATACCCAAAGAAACAAGTGATACAAAGATGAGTAAAATAATCAAATAATGAAACTGACAAACTAATATCCCAAATAAATATAATAATCAAGCATATAGATAATCATATAATCAAATCTTTGTGTATGGTATCGATGGTCGAGCATGCAAATGGCATAGAGAAGGTATCCATCAGTCGATTAGTAAACCCAAAATTTTCCCCAATTTGTGTTCAGTTTGACCCTTACACTATCACCATTTTATGGATCCGCATTTTTCTTTATTATGCATTTCCCACTAAAAAAAGGTAGACTCATTTTCTTTTATTTTTAAATGTTTTTTGGAAAACGGTTTGAAATCGCCACTTATTTTTATTTTATTTTTTTAAAAAAAGAAAACAAAATAAGGATTAAAAACCTAAATGTGACTCTTGAAAAAGAAAAATGTATGCAGGAAAAATCGAGTATAGATTACGGGTGGGTTACTTGTGGGAAGTACGGAGGAAAGGCTGTAGCACCCCAAACCCTAAAGTCGGGTCTACAATAATTGAGGAAAATGCAATTTTAGGCTAATCGATCAACATATACCAAGACAAATGTGTAATACAACAACACGAACATATTTCAATAAATAAATAAACAAGACAGGATTATGTGAAAAATGTGTACTTGGGCGGCATATTGTATATAGACCAAAAGATGTGATCAACTCACTCTTAGCACAGCTACCAAGGATTATTCAATCTTCAGAAGTTATGCCAAAAACTTGTTTGACTCAATATATAAAATCTGTTTTCTACATATATGGGTAATAATTTTCCTAAATTGGTTTTTGGTCTAATATATCTTGCAAGTACACGGGTCATCTGAGTAATAAGTGGTTTTTAAGTCAGAGATATCATTCCCACAATGATTGATTAGAAAATTTAAAGAATAAACTACCCCTACTACTCAAGATCCTCACTATCTGAACCTCTCTTTTCTAGGATAGATTTAACTTCCTATAATAAAATAAGTGAAAAAAGTAAGGAATTTCTAAAAATCTGAAGTTAGAGAGAGTTCCTTTGGACTACGAACTCTGATCTTTGCTCTTGTCCACACAGATCTGTACCTCGCAATGATAAAAACAACCTTGGCCCAAGCATTTTCATGTAAATGGTTCTATACAATTCTCTCTTCATTTCCAATTAAACACAAATATCTGCAAACTTTTACGGAACAATGTTTTGGCACAATTTCAATAGTTCATGCAATATACATTATATATATATATGTGTGTGTGTGTGTGTGTGTGTGTGTGTGCTTATTCTACCCATTTCAAATCATTTGATCACTTCAAAGTATACAATTTCATATGCAATATTTCATTCAAAACTCAAATCATGCATTTCACACATTTACGTATAATTTTTCCCTCAAAGGAATTTAACCATTTCTTTTGGTGCCTAGGATAACGGAATCACCGGCACGGTTCCGTAGGGCTGTAGACTGGTAAAAAAAACATTTTATAACATAGTACGGTCTCGTTGGGCTGTTGACTAGCTATTTAAAAATCGTTGTGTGTACACTACCAATACTGTCCCGTTGAGCTACAGATTGGTATGCGCGTACATGTTCATTTGTTCCTGTGTCATTGGTTGGCCTTGTGGTATATCAATCTATCCTTAACTCGAATATGGATAACATTCTATTAAAGGGCATTAAAACTCATTCATAGTAATTTACAATATTGTATATACATTTATACCCAAATAATACATTTTAATGCTCATGCAATGAAGGGACCTAACCAGGATTTTCTCTTCCTAACCCGAGGGACCCTCCTGGCACTCTTACAGATTTGAGAAAATATTTCTTTTAAACCCTTTTTAAAAAGTGAATCCGTGGAGCGAACTCATTTATACAGTTATGTTTTCCATTAAAACCTTAATAATGATGGTGGGAAATTTTTTTTTTCTTTTTCTTTTAAACATTAAACCCTTTCTATACGATTAAACATTTGCAGAGAAAAATCGAATGAGTTCCTTTGTTTTTCAAACATTTCCCAATTACAACTACTTGATAAAACATTTTACACTACCAAAATATTCATTTACTCACATCCAGCTTCTGAGGACATCAGTCACCAGAAATTGAAATCAAAATTTAAAATCATTCAGACACTAGAAATATAAACAATCTTTTTTTATAACCGTCGGGCTCGAGTCGGAAATTACATGGCCTTTGCATTACCTCTGCCACGCGGATTAGAGCTCTCGTAGTTCATTTCTTTAAAGCGTTTATACATTACAAGTAAGGTGCACATGTAGTTATTTACAAAAAGGTCTATACATTTTCATAAAGTAGTCGTCGCGTGAGGCGGAAGTGTCACTATGCCTGAGGATGCACGAACTGCTCGTCAGTCTCTGCCCCTAAAAACATTTGGAAAAATGGTGAGCTAAAAGAGCTCAGTGAGAGTATAGGTCATATGAAAATAATGTTTCCAGATATAGTTCAAATACAATGTGTAAAACAATTGTATAAATATCTCATTCAATAAACATTTACTTTACTTTCTTTTCCTTTTTTAGATATGTCATATCTAATGGAACTGCCTCTAGTTAACCACCATTGGCCCATGAAAGAACCTCAGATGAAATAGTCTTACGATCACCGATGGCCCAAAAGAACCTCCGATAAATCGTGCCTTTCTTTTATATACCATTGCACTATGGAATAAATCACATCATGCATTGGTAACCTTTTCGTACTTTTCACGTGCATTGCAATATGCATCACTCTTTCATTCCCTCTAAAAAAATCCTATCCTTACATGTACCATGCAGCAAGTACTTGATCGACTTTTTTTTAAACTTTATCTTTGTAACATAAGGTAACCATGGATTCAATCATAAACATTTTCATATAAACATATATATATAGAATATATATTCATAAACATTTCATTTAATACGGAAACCATAAATCATGCTTTATAAAACTATGAAACCATAAATCATTCAGATTTTCTCCCACATAATAAAATTAAAGAAAACCATATATATATATATATATATATATATATATATATATATATATATATATATATATATATATATATATATATATATATATATATATATATTTATAAACATTAATACATATATATATTTTCATAAACATTTACATTTTCTCTCACCTTAGTTATTTAAGCCATTTTTCCTCCTTTAAAAACTTTCCACCTCCACCTTTGTCCTTAATCACTTTCCTCCTACAAGTCACATCATCCATAAAATCCATTAACATTCATACTTTAATGATATTCAATTAAACCATTAACTATAATATACTTTCTATTAAATTAGAAAGCAACCCTTAAGCATTTTCTTATTCAACTTAATCTGACTTATCGATTCACTTCGATTAAATCAAGGCTCATGAAAACATCATTACAAGCCTTAAATCAAGTCATTAGCATGCTTAAAGTAGAAAAACCCATAATGCCTTTCTGTAGCAAAATTACATTTGTACCTTAATCAATTCTTCTTCTTAAAACTTTAATTCTAACACGTTCAACTGGCGTTTAATCACTCCCGATTGATTAAAATCAATGGAAACTCAACTTTTTCATATTCTCTAAGGTGGTCAAATCCTACATATCACATTCATAATTATTTCTTCAATTTCTTCCATTTTCTTTGACAAATTACATTTTACAATTCATCCAATGTCATTGATTCACTTAAACTAAATCAAACCAATCATTTTCAATTAAACCCTCTGCAGTCGAACCCTCTCCTCTTTATATCTCATTTCTTTTCAAATTTTAATTCCATTAATTCCTTCAAGTATTCAAGTAATATCATCAAATCAATTAAAACCAATCAAACAACATCACTTCCATTAAGATCCAATGTTGACCAAATTTTACAACCCTCATAATCTCATTCTTTCTTTTTAATTTATTAGCAAAATCAACCTAGAATCATGTCAATTTAATAGCTAAAGCCTTAACATAACTTAATTGAAGGTTTAGATAAATAATCCATAAAACCCTAATTGCTTACCTTAATAGTTTTGGTGTCTTGATGTTAACTTGAATTCAGTAAATCTCTTGTTCCAGTACACATAAAGACGCTGCCAGAAACTCATTTACACCATCATATAACCATTTCCTCAGTAACCTTCAAATTCACGCAAGAGCTAGTAAGTGATCTCACCTTAAAAACTTGCTTTTTCACTTGGGTTTTGATTTAGAGGCACTTCATGGACATGATGAACACTTGAAATGGATAAATGGCATGAGGAATCACTTGAAAAGCGGACAGGGGTTTGGAGAATTTTCTCCTTTTTGCTTCATTTTCTCTTCACTTTTGCCTTTCAAATCTATCTCACCCGTATACACACCCAAGACCAAGCCAAATGCTCTTTTATGATCCTTTTTCATGCCTAATTTGCCCTCCAATTATCCTTAAATTAGCCTCATGCCATTAGTTACCATCCTTGCATTCTCATTGGTCCATATGTAACAATATAGTCCAAAAGCAACTAATTCCACTTTATGCTCCATAAAATCACTAACTGAACTATAGTTTAACTAACTTTCCATGGTTTGCTAACACAAATATCCTTTTCTTAGTTAACTTTAACTAACCAAAGTTAGGATTTGACTTTAGTTAACTTTAACTCATCCACTAACCATATTTAAATTAACTAATTTATGATAAATATCAAAATTTATGGAAAGATCTCATAGGTGACACCCCACCCCTACTATCGGCGGGTGTCGGCCTCCCTGAAATCGGCCGTTACTCTAACGACTAGAAAATCTTGTGAAGCGAGCCGTATTGCTAGCCCGATCTCGTATAAAAAAATTTCTTTTTCTAAACTTATGATTTTATAAAATTTCGATTATAACATTTGCGCCTAGAACATGTCCCAAATCTATGCACAATTTACACTATTTCAAATATGGCAGCCAACAACATTCTTTCAAAAAGAGCCTGAAGCTCCACACATTTCACAAAACCACCTTATGTACATACATATATTCCTTTATACAAATTCAAAGTATTCTTTTTAAAGAGTAATACGATACAATACGAAGTCGGGAGAATCTAAAGCTGCTCCGGCCGTGCACATTGCACGGAAAATAGTTTTTAAAACAGAAAAATAATGATCTAAACGAGCTCAGTGAGTGTATGCTTTATAAAAGGATTTCTTTTTCTGAAAATATCTCAAAACGGTAAAACTCTCTTTACAAGATATTTTCCAGAAATCTTGCTTGCTTTGCTTAAAAAGTTTCTAAAACTTTTCATGCTTGCTTGCTTTTATTTTCTTTTCTTTAAAAGTTTCCAAAACTTTTTATACTTGCTTGCTTTGAAAGTTTACAAAACTTTTCAAAAATCTCTTGCTTGCTTTCTTTACCTTGCTTTAAAAGTTTCCAAAACTTTTCATAAACCTCTTGCTTTAAAAGTTTATAAAACTTTTCATAATTTCTTGCTTGCTTTAAAAGTTTCTAAAACTTTTCATAATCTCTTGCTTGCTTTAAAAGTTTCTAAAACTTTTCATAATCTCTTGCTTGCTTTAAAAGTTTAGAAAACTTTTCATACTTGCTTGCTTGCTTTGCTTTGCTTTTCTTTAAAAGCTTATAAAACTTTTCTCAAATCTCTTGTTTTAAAAGTTTCTAAAACTTTTCTCAAATTTCTTGCTTTAAAAAGTTTCCAAAACTTTATAAACACGAGAGCACAGGGCTCTCGACAGCGCTTTAAAAATCAAAGCGGGGCTGGGCTCAGCGGGTTCTTTAAAATCACCACGGGGTGCGGGCTGTGATCATTTTGAGGAAATCCAAAGCGAGTGCGGGCTCAACGTTTACTTAAAACAAACACGGGAACCTGGGCTCAACCGTGCACTAGTGGTTGATTTTTCAAAGCGCAGTAAGCATGTATAAATCATCAACAGCGGAACATCACGCTTCTTGTACCACTAGTGAACACGGGAGCACGGGCATGTCGACCATGCCGGTCATTTGGACAGGTCCGCTCACCTAGGTGGAAGGGCCTGGGCACACTTCACTCCACCTTTTCCGGTAAATATGGTGGAATTGACCTGGGTCGCCATCACCATAATTTAGTTAGAGCTCTAACCTATATACTCCAGTACGTGCCACGGTCTCCTTTAAATGTCGCGATCGTGACCTAAGGTTTGCAAACCGGGCAAATCTAAAATGCATGTATGATATCCTTAGCGCCCGTCTTGGCGTACGAGTCACGCATGTGGTATGTTTGCTTAGAACTAGGGATTTTAGTTAGGCCTGTTTTCACAAATATTCTTTTGCTTGCTTGCTTGCTTGCTTGCTTGCTTGTTTGAACATGGTTTAATAATTCAAAACCAATTGCTTGCTTGCTTGTTTGAAACATGGTTTAATAATTCAAAACCATTGTTTGCTTACTTGCTCTTTGAAATATGGTTCTGATATAAAACGCTTTGCTTGCCTCTTTGCTCTTTGAAATATGGTTTTTCGAATTTAAAACCATTGCTTACTAAACTCCTTGCTTTCTTTCAAATATGGTTGAATAAATCAAAACCATTATTTGTTTTTCTATATAGTTTAAAAATCAAAACCATTTACTTGCTTGTTAATCTCATTGCTTGCTTTAAAACATAGTTTACAATCAAAACCATTAAATACCAATGTAAAAACGATTTAATAATAATACACTAGTATTTGGAAAAATAGGTTTAAACCATTTCTGCACTCTTTGTTTCCGGCTTGAGCACAACCAGCTGCACTAGCCTTTGCTTTTAGCCTACCTCCTTGAATCGGCAACGTATTAATCGCTTGCGTGTAGCGATACTTAACGTACTTACACACAAGTCACTTTAGGGTCACTAACACCCCATTCATATAAAGCCTGAATTTAACAATTTGCCCTTGAGCCTTCAAAAACCCCTAACAAAAAAACCACTCATTTTGGTAGACCTTTTTCAACAACACTCTCTGGACTTTATTACCCAAAAAAATTATTCAAGCAATTCTTTAAAAATTGTAAACTCTCTAGATCAGTCCTTATATATCAATGACATCTCTTTAAATTTTCAATTTAAATTCCTTCTCTAAGGCCCTCGACCACATAACACAAGTTACAGCATGTTTTTGATGCCAATTTGGTTAACTTCCAACTGAATCACCTCACGCCATCCTTGATTTACAAAGTTTTAACTCCATAAATTGGAAATTGTTTCTTCACTCATTTGAAGCTATGGTTCTAAGGTTTCTTCTCCAATTGAATCACCAATTGGATCACCAAAAACTTCAGTTATTGTATTTTATATCTAGATTACTGAGTGGCGAGAGCAGAATCTGCACATAGCTCTACTTTGAAAATTTTTCTGGGCACTTTGGGGTTACAATTTGCATGCCCTTCCTTCAGCTAACTTATTTCCCTAAGTTCTATTTTACCCAGAATTTTGAATCACTGATCAATTTGGATGAGTGAAACTCCACTTATGGCCAAAACACTACAACAATACCCAAAACAGAAACCTGTCAGTGAGCTACACGAGCTCACCTTTCAGTCATATTTTGCAGAACCTTGGGAATAAGTGCTTTGTTACTTCTATAGATTTGTGAATTTTCTATCAATATGGATTCTTTGCAATTGAATCAGTGAGTTGGATGGAATATAACTGATATAGCCAAAAATAAAAACAGGGGTTTTACAAAAATTTTGACAGCAATTCCTTTATAAACCCAACATTCTCCTTTGTTTTTTACAACCAGTCCTCAAAACCGTAATACCTCAATAATCAACATGAAAGTCATTCAAAACCACTCCATAACACTTGTATTGGTGGTTTGGAACTCCATACAACAAAACCCTAGGTAAAAATCCTAAAAATTCAACCTAAGGTCCACCACGTTCCTTCGAACCATAGAATTATGATGAGCTTCCATGTTTGTTCTTTTAATTAGGATTTTTACCCACAAACTTCAATAAATCAAGGGTTTGTGGGATCTTTCCACAAAACCCTAGACAAAGGAGCAACTATTCTCCAACCCAAAACCTTAGGAATTCAAAATACCCATGATTTCAAGACAAAACATACCTTGGTTTTGGTCTTCTTCTCATATCTCCTTCTTAACTTCCCTCTTGTTCCTCTTCTTTTCTCCCTTCTCCTTCTCTCCTACGGTTTGCTCTAGCCAAATGAAATGAGACCAAATGAACTTGTTTGTCTCATATCTCCTTTATAATCCCATTTTTCACTTAATTGCAAAGAGGTCCTTGATCACTTTAATATCAGAAGACAATCCCCTGTTATTTCTATTATATCCATCTCTACTTTGATTATGACCTTCATGTCCCATTTAATCAATTACTATTTTACCCTCGTTTTACAACAATTTCGGGTTCATAATTTATCATTTCATATTTTCATCCTAAAAACAACTCCCAAAATATTACAATTTCACTTGGTGCCTTATACGCCCTACGCTACATAAAAATTCACTATCTCGAGATCGTGGCGCAATAGGTCCATTCTAATCACATGGGTCACCAAGCCATAGCTTAAGACCATTCTATTGGTTATTGATTTGCTTACTTAGATTAGGCTTACTCATTAAATGACTTAAATGCCCTCTTTGAAAAAAATACTCCTATACCGATAAAAATTCCGAAAATATTCCACGATCGTCCAATCATAAAATTGACCATGGAATACTCTAATTAAACTTATTTCCTATCATGAATATGCTTAAGAAAAAATCTAGGGTTACAAGGAATTTTTTTTTTAACTATTTCGTAAAAAGGGCATTTTCATCATAATCATGTGACGCTTCGTTAAAACCCCTAAACGAATTCTCTTTTTAATCTGCTTCGCTTGACTCAGTCATAATATTCAACATTTTCGATTTTCAGGGCTTGTTTTTCAAAAATTACTATTCATTTGACCGTTTCCAATAAAATACATGACTTATCGAAAATGAAATTTACTGTTCATGGAAACAGTAAATTCAAGGTCTTACATGCAATTTTTATGGCAATGCATTTGAAATCAATTTTCCCAAATCGCTTAAAACAAATCACATATACAGCTTTCTTGAAAATCATTTCAACCAACGATCACAAAACTTGAAATAAGAAGAGAGGTATGGAGAACAAACTCAAAAAGGTTGTCGCTCCTCATTTCCTATCTTTAGAATCCCGTTCTTGGGTCAGGCTTCCTAGTCACCAACCCCTAATCCATCACAATTGGAGAACAATATTAGTTGGCTTATTAGGTTTCTAGTTAGGTTGTTTTCTACCCAACTTCCTTCAAGTAAAATTTTATGAGAACAAATGAGCCACATTTTACCCTATAAATCTATTTTATTCAGAAATTGGAATCATTCAATTCGTATAATCAAACTCAAGATATGTTCAAACAACGGACTACTCTATTTCTTCAAAACATAACTAATTTTTCTCAAAATAGCTGATTTTTAACCAATAACTAAATTTGAATACACTTATTTCAAGGATATTTGTTCTCCTAGAAGTCTAGTTTACCCAGAAATTTAAATCACTCAATTTGGATGAGTGAAACTCGACTTATGGCCTAAATACCAAAATTGTTCCAAAACACCAAACTATACCAGAATTTACCCGAAAACAGAGCGTCACTTTGACGAATTTCTAGGTTCAATGGGGTCCAAATTTGAATATACTTATTTCAAGGATATTTGTTCTCCTATAAGTCTAGTTTACTTAGAAATTTGAATCACTCAATTTGGCCGAGTGGATGACCAAGTTTATAAAGAAAAACACGGCTTTGAAAAATTTGATAGCATCTCCCTAAAACCCTAACATTTTCTTATACAAAAATTCCTCAAACCAATCATAACCCAAAAGCACTTCAAAAATCCTAACCCAAAAACAACCCCAAACTGATCTACAATCATTTAAAACACTTTATTCCGATTTAGAGTTTTCATTCAACCCAAACAACATTAAAGGGGGTTAGGGGTTAGTTTCATACCTTTAACTCTTTATTTTCATTTCCTTCTCCTTGTTTGCCTACATCCTTGAGGAGCATTAACTCACTTGGTTTCCTTCACTCTCTCAACCATGCCCTAGTTCTCAATGTGAAGATATGCCCAAATGAGAAATTCTATTCAAAGACCAATTTTTTGTCTTAACTTCAAACCTTCACTAGGCCTTGTTTCATAGTACATTATTTTCTATTTCTATTTTGTATTTTAATCCTTCTTTTCTCTTTCATTTTCTATTCAACTTATTACACTTCTTCCATTTTGGCACATACACATCTCATTTATAACCCTTGGGTCCTCAATTTGACATTTTACCAATTTAACCTTAATTCTTTTATACTCTGTGTTTTATCATTTTTTTACTTTAATAATATAAATTCCTGAAAAATACACTTAACTTATTGTATACCCTAAATATGTTAGAAACGTTAGGTTATTTTAGGGTTACACCTTAAGATCTGACCGTTTTCCTTCTAGTACTCTTAGCCATCTCTTAGGACCACGTAAATGGCTTACTCCCATAGACGGATTATAAGCCCTCCAACATACTTTGGTACTTTCAACATCGACCAACTAAAATTTCCTGATTATGATTCCTATCTAACACCGGATTGAGATTATTTTACCAATTGAGGTGAAATCCGAAGATTAAACCGATAAATAAGTAAGCGTATCTTTTCCTCAGAACACACCCTACTCATACCTAGGAGGGAACCTTAAGAGGTTATATCTTCACCATGATGTTGTAACGCCCAAAATACCCTAGAATTTTTTTATATATATACATTTATTATGATATTCTGGGAAGAATTGAGCAAAACTTGGGTTTTTCGGAAAATTGATAAAATTGTTAAACTGTGAAATGATAAATGAAAGCATATGATTAAATATTATATGCTAAATGAGAAATCGATTGAACCCTAAATAAAACCTGAAAAATGGCACTCAGAAATTTGTAAATGATGACCTCAAGGTCTAATGAGAATGAGCTTAAATGCTAATTGAATTAAATGATAATGCAAGTGAAATGAAGAGTTAAAATGCCAAAAATGAGAAATGGAATTTATTGAAGTGCCAAACATGGCCTTAGGAGAAATAAGTGATATTAGACCATATTGGTCTTAGAATGCCTAATCGAGCAAAATGTGTGGGAGTTAGAAACCCGAAAATTCGAATTTTTCAAAAAGGGTAAACGTAATTTCGGGTCGTAACCTAATTTTCTAGATCCTGGATGACAAACGTATCTATCGTTGGAATCGCCCACGAAATCTAGCTACCACATCGACTCGTCGAATTCGGCATTACCGAAATATCACGCTTTTTCGAGGTACCCGTGTCGTGTGTCAGAAATGTGCTCAGAGACATGTTGATTTAATAAAGTCACCTACTACATGTACTCTTGTGACACATGTTGTAAGATTAGAGAGATAATAGAAATGGACGGCTTAGATTATGTCAAGTGTCAAAATCAAGACAAAAGGACACAAGTGGAATTAATGAAAATGTTAATGAGAATGAGACAAAAGTTAAATAGTGTTCATCTTCTTCATTTTGAGACAAAAACAGGTAGGAGATGCAGTAGGCTGGATTTTTTTATTTTTAGAGAGAGAAGGAGCTCATTCTCTCTAGATTTGCGGTCATTCGGACCGTCGGTTCTCAACGGAGCAAGAAGCAAAGTCGATCTACGTGGCGAGGGCTACGCGTGGACACCGATTTGGTGGAGTTCACAACTCCAAGAGATGTGATCTTTCCCACTTAGCTGCTATTTTTCTGGGCGAAGAGTCATGTAAATGGAGCAAATGTTCGAGGCTTGGATTAGCCGTGTTCTCGGTCTCAAAAGCTTTGAACCGAAAGTAGTAGAAAATCCCATTGTTGTACTGCGGGAACGCGCTTCAACCCAGGGTTTCACTGTCACGGAATAATAAAGTAGATTTTCTTAGTGTGAAAACGTAGTTGTAAGTAATTCAAAATGAATTGCTTGTGGTTTACATTTAGCCCATATGAGCTAATTTTTAAAGTTATTGATGTAAATTTAATAACATGATTTGTTTTGAATTAATTATGTTAATATATATGCATGAATATATTATCATGAATGTTTTAGATTGGCATAATGTATCTCCATATGCACCTGGGCACCCTATAATATTAGAGTGATAAAGAGGTTTAAATGAAAAGAAAACAAAACAAAAATGTTTGTGAAAGGAATTTCACGAATATTTTCCGAGAATCAGAAAGGAGATTGTCCAACAATCACGCTCTGAGGGGCCCAAGGAATTGTTTCTGAGGGTTATCCAACAGATTCGCCTCGGAGGATTGTTCAATATTTTACCGAAACTCGGTAGTGTGCTTTCAAGAACAAGTATATTTTGTTTTGAAAACTGATTATTTTACTCGCATTCGGCTTAAGCATATGTGAGAGGGAGCTCTGGTGAGGACCCGAGACTGGCTCAGGGCATGTAGACATTCTAAAGAGGGTTCATGAAACTGCTTGAATGTGATTGTTTTCCATGACATGTGCACTTAGGGTGGGGGGAGTAACCTATAGGAAATTATCACTACTGGCTTTACCACCCTATCGAGGATCAACATTCAGCAGACAGAGTGTAGGGGAGAGGATTGTATGCCACTTGAGGCTGCATTTTGTGAAGAAAGCCTGGGTTGTGGCTTTGCATATATTTTGTGGAACATGTATTAAAAATTGTAAATTTTGATATTTGTTTGCAAAAGTAATTTATTAACTCTTGAACTATTGTATATAGTTGATGTATTTCAGGAGTATTAATGCAGGGCCCATGGTCAAAAGATTTTACTCGCATGTGGACCCCAGGTGGTCATTGTAAATTGTCAGGGACAGGTTTGTACCTTGAGTAGAGCTCCTCGTACAAAGGAGACTCTCATTTCAATTTTCATGAGTGGTGCCTGTTACCCGACATCCACTAGTATTTCGCTGGTCGATCTAAGTCAAATAAACACCCCGGTTTTCTAGGCTGTGGAGAGCTTGAGAGAGGGAAAGTTAGGGTTTTGTGTGTGAAGATCAAGAGATTTAAAGGGGCTTGCCTCTCGTGCAAGATCTTCCAAGAAGGAAGAAGGAAGAAGCTGAAGTAAAGAATCTAAAGGGATTTAAAGGTAAGAACCAAACCCTAGATTTCTAAATGATATTTTGGTTAGAAAATCCTAATCCATCCATGGTTTTATTTTCATGGTTGGTTTAGATGGTATTTGATGTCTTTGGAGTGAATCCCATGTTTTAGCTCGGGTTTTTTGAGAAAATCGCAAAAGAAGGGAAATGGGGAATCTGGGCAAACTGCCCTTTGCCGCTGGTGGCACCTCACAGGCGAAGTCCTTATTACAACGGTTGCCTCATCGCAATGAGGCCAAGGGCCAAAAAGCCCCCTCCCCCCCTCGGGTTCGCCAAGGCGTAGCCCTGCTACGTCGAGGTGAAGTGCTTCACCGCGGCGTAGTGCTACACCACGACGTAGTGCTACGCCACGACGAAGTCATTGTTCACAAGGCGCTAATTTTGGGTTTTCAACACCCTCGTTTTGCACTCGATAGTTTAAGGATCCCACAATTATTAAATGGGTTCAAATAGATAAAACTAAATGTAAACATAACTGCACTACCACTTACAGTTTGTCTTCTGGGCAAACTGAGTGTCTTAACCCAAGACCATTAACTAAAATTAATCGACATTTAACAAAATGTATAACGATTGTTTGGTCCACCAAGAAATGCATTTACTGTTATTGACTAGATTAGGATCACCTAACCTAGGACGGAGATCGAAGGGAAGGAAACTAGAGTTGACAGCTTCGGTTTGTTCACTGACACTATCCTTATTTCAAGTGTTTTGGTAGTATACCAAATAACGAAACATTTAGAGTATGGAATGAGTATATTTTGAAATGATATTACGAAAGTATATGGATTTGAAAATGTGATAACGAAATGATTGATACCAATCGTAGATGAAAGATTAATCGAATTGTAAACTAATTGGTCAATTCGACATTCAATTGAATTCATATACCGAATGAACAGTTCGGGATGTTCGACCTAATTCCTCATGAAGGCACCCCGAAATTAACTAATGTCCCACTTTCAGTGATGAACAATCGGTATCCGTCAGATGATGTATGGCATTGAAGAAATGTTCCCACTAAATGACGCACCAATCGCATCCGTCATGATGGTGTATGGCATTTAAATACCACATGCTCCGGTGCACCAATCCAAGACATGGCATGATGGGAAACCAAAATTTGAAATGTGTGTTAATAGCTGAATTAATGATAAAAAGCAGACTGATTCTTAATGGAACTGGCCATGAATGCGAATTGATAAACAAAGTGAAATAAATCTAACTTGATGAGTGTAAATGGGATTTGTAAACTAAAACACACCTTCAAAGTACGTTTGAATCTCTGAATCGAATTGTGGTATGATTTGTTGTGCGAAATGCATATTTAGTATGATTAATGATTTGTAAAAGTAAAAAGCATGCTAAAATGAATAAGCATGAGTATTGTTTGATATAAAAGGCGGGGATTTAATGATAAATGCATGTCATGTTAAATCGAAAATCGGAATATAACCATATGTAACCACTAAGCATGAAAATGTTTAGCGATAGTTTTATCATGCCAGTTACGGTGAAGGGAGGGAAAGAGAAAGAAACGCAGAGTCATAGAGAAAGTTAAGGCGTATAAGTATATACCCCATCATTTGCATATCATATCTTTTGAACATGTGATATTTTGTGGACAAAAGGGTTTAACTCTGAACCATTGTTTTTGTGTATCATTTTGTAAAGGCAAGATAAGTCATTTTGTAAACGAATTGTATAAGAGTAAATGTTTATGGGTCTACCATTTGAAAATGCTTCCGCGTAATTGAAAACCCTAAAACGTAATGACATAAATAAATGTTTTGATAAGATAAATGAAAACGCTTCTGAGTAAAACCAAAGCTCTGGGGCTCAGATCCCCATTCTGCCTGGTCAGATTCAAGACATTTTTGAAAAAGAAAATTTAAATAAAACCGGAAATAAAATGATTTAAATGAGCATCCCCGGGTTTCTGTCAGATTCGCCAATCGGGTCGAACCGGGCTTGGGGGTCGCTACAGATGTATCAAAGTGATCTTTAGAATTCATTAATTCAAAGAATATTAGTATAACATACCCCTTAGAGACTGTTTTTTACTCTCAGGTCATCCATCCCTGTGTCACTCAGGGGGATCCTAGAAATTAGAGTACAGATACAGCTCTTTTTAGGTATATAACACTGATTTTCGAAAAGCTCATTATAATAGCAATACTAATTAAATCGTCCTAGTTTTCATTCCGAAAACAACAATAAAATACTACAAATAATAATCAAAATAGCAAACTCTTCTCAGAGGGAGCTTAGCCTTCCATATCTAGATCATTAATGACAATGACTAGTTGATCAAACAAATTCATTGAAATTTTGATCAAAACTGAAGTAAAACGAATTCCATAAAAATTTCCATATTTCAATAATGTTCAAACATAAATGAAGCATCGATTTGATAATCAAACTGCCTTGAATCACAGATATACTACTCTAATCTTAAAAGAAAGAAAATTAAATATAGAAACAAAACCAAAACGAAAGAAAATAAAAGAAAATTATATACAATGAGATTTTCACTCTTCCAAAAGCACAAAACTGGGGCTAGTGCTAAATCGGGAAGCTACTACACTGCTCCTAAGGAATTCCTAAGTATAGGCTCAGGTCTTAGGCCCTAAAAACGAGGCGACAATCACGGCGTTCGAAAAGCCTAAGAAAAATCCTGCCCTAGTACTGATGTAGTGGAGATGTCACGACATCGAAACTACTATGTCATGGGTTGAATCTGGTGTCACAACATTGGCTTCATGCGACTGAATTGTGATGTCGTGATGATGTCGCAACATTACATTTGCAGTTCTGATCATTTCAGCTAATGTCACGACATTGCTAACCTGATGTCGCAAAATTGGTCTTTTAATGTTTCAACCTCGTCGCCCAACCCATTGTCGCGACACAGTCAGACGCCGCGGACATTGAAAATACGCATGTGGCCATATTCTGGGTCGATGACGCAGCGCCGCGGATGTCGCGACATTGTTCTCTCGCTTGCAATGTCGCATGATGTCGCGACATTACTCATTTTGCCGGCGCTGCGTCATGTCGTATTAATGTTGCAACATTGGTCTGTTAAGTTTCACCTTGACTGCTTTGATTTGATGTCATTGTCGATCCAATGTCATGACATTGCTTCTTCTTCACATTGCTTCTTCTCTTACGGCGTTTTAGCTAATGTTGCGACATTGAACACTTGATGTTCTGAGTCCGTGTATCAATGTCGTGGCTGATGTTGCGACATTGATTGTGTTGCGGGTCATCGTGGCAATGTCGCGACATTCTTTGTTTTCTTTGCAATCTTGGTTATGCAGCTGCTTTCTTAAATTTCCTGTAAAACATAAATCTGGGTGAATGCTCTATGATTTTACATTAACTTGAACTTTTAAGCTGTAAAAATTCATGAAAATTGAGCTTAAAAACATATGAGTTTTGGACTCATCAAACTCCCCCAAACTTAAAGTTTTGCTTGTCCTTGAGCAAAGAAAATACTGGCTGCTTTATATCAAACAATAAGATTTGGGTTTGGGACATTTTTCATTTGAATATGCTTTTCAATCAATCGACAATTTGGCCTCGGTAATATTTCGGTTTTGATATCAATTCTAATTAAGCTTAACTTTCAGGATCCTAAAAATTTTCAATCTAGATCATTGTCTGACATATAATTCATAGTCGGTAAAATTATAGTTCTTGACCTGAGTAGTGTGTATTGGTCTTCACTTTTGGTAATTTGGGGTGGGTGGCGCTTATGAGACTGATATGCGAATGGTATTCTCTTTAGAGTGACTTGGTCTCATACAGGCTGTTAGTCACTCATTCTCCACTAATGTGAACAACAAAACCCTTGAGATCAAATAGGTCATTTATGCTTGTAATGTATGGCTAAGGTACTTGGGTAGAGAACTGGACATTTTAGGTTCAAACTCACTTAAACTGCATACATTTTCTTTTGCCCTCTAACTACTCATCCTTTCATGTTTGCTCAAACTTTTTCAAGAGCACCCCCAAACTTGATTTGGTGCATCTTTCTTCACATTTCCTACTGTGGCTTTTTCTTTCTCCACTTTTTATCTCAGTTTTAGTTCCTCAGTTCAAAAGCTATTTTCCTGTTGTTTTGTTCAAGGTTTGGAATTGTGCAATTTTTAGCTTTCTTAAGCTTTCTACTACCCCTTAACAAGCTTTGGATCAGCAATTCTCATACCAATTGGCATTAGAGATGTAGGCGTAGAGCGCTCTGGGACTTAATTGCACAAAGGGAAGTAGGCTACAAGTCAAAACTCACTCCTTCTAGAAACTGGGTGGAGGAGAAACTGGACATGTGTCTAGCCAACAATAAATGGTTCGAAGTGTTCCTGACGGCTATGGTACACGATGAAGATGGATCACACAACCCTAATCTTGGAGGTAGGGAGAAGATGCACGAGAAGCTATAGAAAGTTCCGATTTGAGAATGGCTGGATAGGGCAACCTGACTATGGAGACATCGTAGCCCATGGGTGGGAGAAATCAGTTGGGGATGGAATTCTAAATCAACTAGCCACGTGTGCCAGCGACCTTTCTGCATGGGGGGCGACTCGTAGGGGAATTTATAACATACTGATAGCATCTTGTTGAAAGGTAGTAAATAAGTTAAAGGCCAGCACTCAGCAGTGACCCGACCTAAGTTCAAAGAGTTAAATAGGCAAGCGGGTACTTCATAGTCTTCTGGCCCATCAAGAAACCTATTGGAAACAGTGATCAAAGCAGCACTGGCTCAAGCAAGGGGACATGAACACGCGTTTTTTCCACATATATGCTTCAGGGAGAAAGAGAAAGAATGTAGTAATGAAGCTTCAGAATGATAAGGGAGATTAGGTGAACTGGGGGGACGGTTTGGAGAAACATGGAAGTACGGCGCAAAAATCTATTGCCACTTCTGGATGCTCAATAGATCCTACCCTATGCTGGGAGTGGCACGAAAGAAGGTAACAGAAGCTCAGAACCAGATGCTTATGAACAGTTTGAGGCAAGAGAAGTTTAGGAGGCAGGTGTTCTCTATGCCCGGACGGAAATGCCGGAGCCTGAATGGGATGAACCCAGGATTTTATTAGGCTTACTGGGATATAGTGGGTGACGAGTTACAGATGCATGTCTAGGTGTTCTAAATAATGGAGTGCTTCCGGAGCTTTGGAATGAAACACATGTTGTGTTAATCCCAAAGAACGAGAGCCCTTGGAAAATGGCAGATTTGAGACCAATTGCACTCTGTAATGTTCTATATAAGATAATAGCAAAGGTTTTGGCAAACCGACTGAAGCGTATCTTGCCAAAGATTATTTCAGAATCCCAGAGTGCTTTTATCTGAACAATCACCAACGACAACATTATGATAGCCTTTGATTTTTGTCATTTATTAGAAAGACTAAGGCAAAAACGGGGTGGTACCCAATGAAAACTTATATGTCAAGGCATATGATAGACTGGAATGGCAATTTTCTGAAGGAAATAATGGAAAAACGGGGGTTTCATGATAAATGGGTTGGTCTGATCATGCAGTGTGTTTGTTCAGTACAGTACAAGATCCTACACAATGGCACTGAGATTGGTCCCATCACACCGGAAAGAGGGCTTCGTCAAGGTGACCCGCTCTTCCCCTATCTATTTATTATTTGTGCTGACAGTCTATCTTCGACCCTTAAGGAGTTGTAGGACAAAGGACTTATCCATGGATGCAGCATTTCAAGATCTGCACCCCCCTATTTCTCATTTGTTCTTTTCCGAAAACAATTATTTTTTCTTTAAGGCATCCCTTAGGGAATGTAGCCGTGTTAAAGAATGCTTGATCCAGTATGAGAAAGCATCAAGGCAGAGAATCAGTCTACAAAAATCCACAGTGGCTTTCAGTCCAAACGTCTTTGATAGTACAAAATCATAAATGTGTGCATTGTTGGGTAAGACCAATGCAGGGCTTGTAGGAAAATATTTGGGGGTGCCGGTCATCATTGAGCGGAACAAGAAAGCAAATTTCGCTTATAATAAAGGCAAAGTTTGGAGAAAATTATGTGGGTGGAACCGGAAGTTTCTTTCGCTGGACGGGAAAGAAATTTTATTGAAGACGTGCCTGGCCACCATCCTTTGTTATGAGTGTTTTCCTTATGCCCATCTCTCTTTGCTTGGAGTTAGAGCGAATGATGAATTCATTTTGGTGGGGAAGGAACCAAAATGAGAGAAAAGGAATAAATTGGGCTTCATGGGATCGATTGTGTTTACTGAAGAATGAGGGGGGTTTGGCTTTCAGGAAATTGCACCTTCAGGATGTTTCTCTTGTAGCAAAACAAGCGTGGAGATTACTATTAAACCCCATTCACTTGTGGCGAGAATTTATGGGGCAAAATACTTCCCTAATTGTCGGGTGACAGAAGCTACACTTGGGACAAACCCTAGTTATATTTGGAGGAGTATTCATGGAACTCTCCATTTGCTGAAGGCAGGGGCTAGATGGCGCATTGGCTCGGGTAGAGATGTGGGAATTTGGAATGAACCCTGGCTGCCGGATAGTTTGGATCCAACTATGCAAACACTACCTGTGCATGGGTTGGAAACGGCTAAGGTTTGCTCCCTCATGTCAATGAATGAGAAGAGATGGGATAGTGATATCTTGAACGATCTCTTCAGTGCTAGGGACATGGACCTCATCCTAAAAGTTCCGTTAAGTATTAGAGAAGAGAATGACGGATGGTCTTCGCATATGGAAAGGAGGAGAGAGTACACTGTGAAGAATGGGTATCGACATTTGCTGGGCGAAAGGAGAAGCCAATGGGGAGAAGACTTGGGATGGGTGCTGATATGGAAGCTTTCCGTACAAGCAAAGGTGAAGAATTTCCTTTGGAGAGCTGGAGCGGGCATACTTCCCACGATACAATCGCTGCATGGTATGCGGATAGTGAATACTGTTAGATTTTCATAAAGTGGGTTTTATTAATTGGATTTATTAACAGGATTTATTCGGTCTAATTAA
Organism: Tetrastigma voinierianum; assembly: GCA_016808115.1. Classification (NCBI taxonomy): domain Eukaryota; kingdom Viridiplantae; phylum Streptophyta; class Magnoliopsida; order Vitales; family Vitaceae; genus Tetrastigma; species Tetrastigma voinierianum. The sequence goes on along the minus strand of JAEQBH010001676.1, from coordinate 174,182 downwards.
GTGAGATTATTAGGCTTCTTAATAATTCATATGGGGTACACTTGGTGTGTGGAAATTTGAGTACGGCGGCCGTGTGAGAGGGCAGATGGTGAGAGGCTGATATATAAAGAGAACGAGTCCGCTCCCACAATACTAAGGATACGTATTTTTCGAGACTCACATCTGATTACGAGGAGAAAGATTTTCTGATCGTGAAGAAGCGATCTCATTCAAGCCGGTGTCACCAAAGGGTCATTCGGGAAGATCTTGAGATCTTGGCGTCTTTCTTTGCGGAGTTGTCCTTGATTCCGCATCAAGAAGATATTCAAATGGATTCCAAATCAGGTACATGAATTTTCAGTTTTTCTCCATTAATGTTATGCTTTGTGTTCTAACATGGTAATCTAGGTTGATAGAAATCGTATCCTACAGTTGGTATCAGAGCCAACCATAGATTAGAATTCAATGCATATGAATCGGAGAAAAAAATTTTTTGGGTTTTATGAAAAACGGGCATTACGCCGGTTCCGGATTTTTCGATAAATCCAAAATTAAATATTTTGCATATTTGGAATCTACGGCCCGAGGCGATCCTGTCGATTGGGTGGCCGTGGCCGGAGGTGGCGGGCCAGCACCCTCCGCAGCCCGCAGCGCCGCCAGCGTTGAAGACGGCGGCTCGTGAAGGACGCAGCGGATGCGTCCCAGCGGTTTGGCGTCATGATGGCGTCATCATGATGATCCCGGTGTAGGCGGTCAAGCCCGGATCTGCAGGCGTTTGACGATTCGATGTTAAGTGGATGCGACATGGCGATGGCTATTAGGCTGGCGGCGTGGCGTGGCGTGGGCTGGCGGCGTGGAGTGATGGCGTGGGTCATGGCGATCATGATAAGCGTCATCTCGACCCAGATCTTCGACCGACCCGGCGGGCCGGTCTGACCGACACGGTCAGCGTCAGGCCGGCAGGTCAAAGGTCAACGACGACCCGACGATCCAGCGGTCAGCGACGGCAGGCGGTCAGCGGTCGATGGCCGTGGCCGGTCGGCGGTCAGCGGCGACGACCGATCAGCGCGAGCGGTCGACAAACCCCAGTGACTGTGACCGTGACGCCCCGCGGCCTTCCACAGGAACCTTACGGTGGCGCGTGAGGGCGCGTGTGAGAGGTATTCACAGGAAAATTTGGTATCTATGAGCTACGTATTGAAATTCTCTACAATGTGGTATATAGACTTTGCATGTTTTTGGAAGCTTTTCTGAGATAAGAAAATGCATATAAAACCTATGCGCTAGAAATTAGGGTATTTTGCGTATTTGTATTTCTCTATGGTTTCGGAAATACATATGGTAGCTAACATGTATATCCTTTGCATAAGTTGTGTAGAGTCTATATTCGTTGACTATTGTGAATGATTGAGCATTATAATTAACTAACGTATATATATTGAATGTGATACGTAAAGAGTTTATATCGGTATGAGAGATTTTCAAGGATTGATTGAGTTGTGACATGAGAAGTGGCACACTTGATTGGGTTTGAGAAATATCAGTCTCATATTATGGTGGGATGTCTCTGTTCTATTACATGATCACATACTCGAGGAGGTGGTCGTGTTGGTTAAATGGAGGGATGCACGTGTAGCGTATTAGCTTGAAATGGTACGTCTTAGTGGTTCCTTACACCCGAGGTGGTGATTTCACGAAGGATTGGAAATATGTTCTCATGGCCCATTTGTCATGTGGAGAATGTCTGACTGCGTATCGTATTTTTAACGAGGTGATTGTATGATGATGTATGTAATTCTCATGGTATTACATGATCTTTGATTGTATTGTTTATTTTATTTTTCGGTCCCGATTTTTGTGGCCGGTAATTAGTTTCGATTGAGATCGCTGCGGATTGAATTTGAAATGGAAGAGGATTTTCAATTTGGAATAGAGTAGCGGATGTTTCATAGGCGCTTACAATGGATCATGCGGCGAATGTCACAACCTCACAATCTTGGTGAGAAAACGGGACATCTTTGCTTTTTTTTTTTTGGGAGGAGGAGCAATAGAGTTTGCTTGTTGACAATGAAGAAATCCATCTGAACACTTGAAAAGTGGTTTGCCGATGGAAGCTATTGCTAAGAAATGATGGCGACCATAAAAGTTGTCGAGTTTCATCAATCTTTGAGGTTGGAACACTTCTTAGCTCTTCAACATGAAGTATGATGGGCGTGCAATTTGGGGTTAGAGATTATGTCTGAGGATGAATTGGACTGGCGGAAACTCGAGCTCTTAATGTTACCATTCACGATGCTTGCATTGTCATCAAGCCACGAACACCCTTCCTTTTTGATTTTGGGATTATAAAGACAAACTGATTCCCGAGATGAAACGAGTCGATAAATGACTTGATAACAAGGGTGGTGGCAAAAGGAAGAGAAGCTTAAGAAGGATAAAGAGCATATGGCCTTATATCTTTGCCAAGTCCCCATAAGAGGAAGAATAAGAAGTTAGTGAACTCGTAAAGGTGCTCATGAAACTACGGTCGTCGACAATATGGGTCCCGAAAGAAGACATTCTTGAAAAAGAGGATGGTGATCATTGCACTTCTTTGTAAGAAGAAGTCACATGAAGAATTTGTGCAAAATTCAAAGCTTGGATGTCGGCGTGGGAAACCTGAGTAATGATTCTTTAATACTTGTTTGTGAATCAACTATACGAAGCACCATCCGGTTCTTGAGTGGCTTGATAATTAGACAACTAATCATGTTGCATTTACCATACGGGGATTCATAATAGGAGGAAGCGAGCAAGGATGAATCAAAGCTCCTTTGTGGGAAATAACGAGAGAAATTTGAAGTCATGTTCGGTAGGAGATCTTAATCTTAGTTTTGGGTCTGGTTTTAAGTTGTTGAAAGACACATTTATGTACCTTCTTTTAGAAGAATTTAGTTTCGATATCATGTTTGGATTCATATGTGATTATTCTTTTGAAATTAAGAGCAATATTATTTCAATATTTCTTAATTCAAATAAGGTTAGATCTTGTCATATGTCAGCGGATTATACAGTTAAGTTTATCTCAGATGACATATACGTGGCTTATCTGGTGAAAAGTTTGTTTCTAAGAGACCCTTTACCTAAGGATGAGTCTTATCCATTTATGGCATAAGCGACTTGGCCATATCTCTGGGATAGTGAAAGGCTAATGGTAATATCACTTTGCTCTTAAAATGAGCTTAGAATATGCGTGAAGCGTTGTAGGGAGTAAAATGACCAAGATAAGAAGCGCGGTCAGTAGTTCGACTTGTTGAGAAATTAAATTCCACAGATATAAATTAGTATATGTGTGACCTTGTGTAGAAATTTTATTTCATCACATTTATTGATGACTATTCTCGAATATGGTTATTTGTACTTGATTAAAGAAAAGTGCGAGTCTCTTGAAAATTGAAGATTTTCGGTTGAAGTCAGCTCAATTGGGAAAGTCATAAGGTTGTTAGATCGGCTAGGGTGGAAGTATTGGCAAGCATGGCGATCTTTGGGCCCGACTTAAAGGGCCGGTCGCGAATACTTAGAGGACTGGGATAGTGGCACGGTTCTTATGCACAGGAGTCTGAGCAAAATGGTACTCAGCGAAAACATGATCGTGCTTCTTATGGAAATGGTAAGGAGTATGATAAGTAGGACAAATTGCAGGTTTTCTATGGGGTGAAGCTTTGAAAGCGACTTTGTACATTTTGAATCGTGTACCTACGAGCGTTCGATGACTCGCTTTTGAGTTATGGGTAGCGAAGCTTTAGAGCAAACACGTCTTAAGGTTTGGGGATGTCTGCTGATAAAGTTATATAATCGACATTAAGTAAGTTGGACTCGAGAACCACTCGATGTTATTTTGTATCTACGGAACATTCGAGAGGATATCCGGACCTATAATCGATGGAGCGTAAGAATTGTGGAATCCACAGAGCCAGAATTTAAGTTTTGGAGTTTGATGTGGCCAGAAGAGAGTGATGCTCACAGGACTATTGAGGAAGATAGTACGATGAAGTAATGTGATCTATATCTCCTCACATACGGATAATTGGCCAAACTCCCACACACCATTTTGAACTGTTGAAATTTAGGGATCTGTTGTTGAGACGGCTCTAATGAAGTAAATGAGGCTCTCGGGTGCGGGATGTGGCTTTTACTACTCGATGGGAGATCCAGGGATAGGCGATCGGCTATACCCATAGGACTATTTAGTCTATATAGAGCAAGACTGATGCCGGTTCTGCCAGCGATCCGATAACTTATGAGGAAATTTGTTTCTTGTCCTCGATCAGGCGTAGTTGGATCTGTGAGAGATGGAAATCGATCTATGAGGCATAATGGAGTTTGGGAACTTATTGAATTACATGAAGGTCATAGACCCATTGGCTGCAAATGGGTGTATAAAACTAAAAGGGACTCTAAAGGAAAGGTTGAGAAGTTTAAAGCCAGACTGGTAGCCAAAGGTTTCACTCAGAGAGAAGGAGTAGACTATGAAGCAACCTTTTCTCCGGTCTCTTCTAAAGATTCTTTCAGAGTGATCATGGCATTGGATTTAACCATTTCGATATGGAGTTACACCGGATGGATGTTAAAGCGCCTTTCCAGTATGGAGACCTTAATGAAGAAGTCTATATGGCTGCTTGAAGGTTTTGGCCAAATGATTCGAGGTAAGCTTGTATGTAGACTGAAAAAGTCTATTTTATGGTCTCAAAGCGAAGCTTCTAGACGGTGGTGCTTGATTTCATAGTGTTGTTGCTTCATATGGTTTTGTTGAACAAAAGAGTAGATCAATGTGTATATCTTTGAGGTCGGTGGGAGGAAATTTATTTTCTAATACTCTATGTGGATGATATCACCTTTACTTGGCTTGATGACCTTACAGTTTCTTGCATGAGACAAAGGATGTTGTCGAATAACCGATATGAAGGACCTTGGTGGCGTCTTTTTTGTCACGGGCAGTAGGGTCATAGGAATCGTTCTTGCCCGGACTAAGGTTTATCTCGAGAGGGCATATGTTGATCAATTTTAGAAAGATTCAGCATGCAACAATGTAAGCCGAGGGTCACATTGGTTAAAGGTGATAAGTTGAGTGCATCCTGATGTCCTCATTCGGATATAAGAAAGCCCGAATGAAGAATGTACCTTATGCTAGTGCACTTGGGAGTATTATGTATGCTCAGTATGCACTAGACCAGAGATGTGCGTTTGCAACGGGACTTACAGGCGGATATCGAGTCAAACCGGGACATGATCATTGGAGTTCTTTGCGAGAAAGGTTATGAGGTACTTAAAGAGGACAAAAAAGACTATATGTTGATTTACAAACATGTTCGGGACTTACGGTAGTTGGGTATTCGGATTCGACTTTTCTTGTTTGTCGAGGATGAAAAGAAGTCAACAAGCGGATTTATATCTTTTAAGTTAGCGGGAGGTGCGTGTCATGGAAAAGTGAAGCAGAAATCAATTGCATCCTACACCATGCAGCGGAGTTTGTAGCATGCTTTTCGACCTTGCCTCGAGCCGTTTGGCTCGAGCCTCATTAAGGAGTTAAGCGTGTTTGATTTTATTGGATAGGCCCATACGATTGTATTGTGACAATAACTTTCTGCCGGTGTTGTTTATTAACAATATGAGGTCTCAAAGTCTAAGCATGGAGGTCAAATACCTAACCATAAAGGAAAAGTTGAAAGCGGTGGCGTTGAGAGTGGAGCACATATCAACGGATGATATGATTGCGGATCAGCTAACTAAAGGCCTTACCGCCACTTGTGTATTTGATTGACATGTCATTAACATGGGCTTAGGAGTATCATGGGATCTTGTGAATTAGTGGGAGCTATGGAACATGTTGCTCTTATGAAGGTTGAATTCAATTTCATTACATTTTTGTAATAATTGAATTTGTATCAACTCTTTTGCATTCAATAAGGTATTTGTGAATGTAGGTTTATCGAGTTGAGTACATATAATTGTTGAAATCTCAGGCATTGTGTAAACCCATGAATCTGAGGCTATGGGGCATTCATGGCATTAGCCTTAACGACATGTTTTGTTACACATAAAAATAAATTGCCTATTAAGGTAACACATATACGAGTTCATTAAGGACCATGATGGATATTCTCGGTGACACTAGGTTTGTGACATAAGGAGAGAGAATTTGGACTAACAAAATGGATAACACATGAGTATCACTCATTATGAGTATTGTCCATTTAAACACGCTACCGTATGTAATCCATGCTCCCGGTAAAGTTGAAACGGCTGTGTGGAAGGGAACTGCGTGAGTACATGCAATTATAGCCATGGGTCGGTGTTCAGCTTTTATGGGATCGGATTATTATTAGAATATCTACTAGGCCGATATAAAGGTGCGCGTGCGGTTTTGTTTTGATTAATATCGCGTGGGAGAATGTTAGATTTTCATAAGTGGGCTTTATTAATTGGATTTGTCTTGGATTTGTCGGTCCCAATTAAGTGAGATTATTAAGGCAATAATTCATATGGGGGTTGGCAAGTGTGTGTTTGATCATGACAGGCCGAAGTAATGAGAGGGCGAGTGGTCGAACTCAATATATAAAGGCTCAAGTCCCTCCCCGAACCTAAGGATACGTGTTTTTCGGACTCATACGGATTACGGAGAAAGATTTGCACCTGCGATACGTGAGAAAACAATCTCATTCAAGCGGGTGTCATGAAGAGGTCGGTCGGGAGAAGATCTTGAGATCTTGGCGTCTTTTCTTTGCGAGGTTAACCATCGATTCGCATCAAGAAGATATTCAAATGGATTCCAAATCAGGTACATGAATTTTCAGTTTTTCTCCATTAATGTTATGCTTTGTGTTCTAACATGGTAATCTAGGTTGATAGAAATCGTATCCTACAAATACCAGCTTGTGTCCATGCTGTCGGGATGCCATGGAGGACACATTACATGCAGTCTTCAGGTGCAGTACAATAAAATACATATGGACACAAGCATTAGTGGAGGTGAATTCTAGAAGTGCTCATTCTTTTGTAGAATGGTGGTCGGTGCAAGGAAAAAAAATTCCTATGGAGGAGATGTAGATGGTAGCCACTATATGCTGGGAAATCTGGAACATGAGAAATCAATTGGTCTGGAATGGGAGGAGAATTTCAGATGGCCAGGTCACTATTAGACAATCAATTGGGAGCAATGGGGGATATGCGTACAGTCCCTACTTCCCAACAGCTTCTGGCAGTCCCCTTGGAAGAGAAATGGTCGCCTATGTTAACCGGGTATACAAAGTGCAATTTTGATGGAGCTTTGTTTGAGGATAAGAGGGAAGTTGGCATGGGCTTTCTTCTCCGTGATCATCTGGGCAAGTTGCTAATGCCAAAGGCGGAAAGCGCCCATGTCCCCATGGATGCTATGACAGCTAAGCAACTCTTCTATGGATCAGGTCGAATAATATTTGACTATCTATTACTCGCATCGGCTATAAACAACCCTGGATCTTATTATTCTTCACTAGGATTGTATAGACCTGGTGCGGGCAATTCCAGAAAGTTTCGATTAATTTCGTGCGACGATCAGCGAACTATGTAGCTCGTCTCTTATCTAGATCAGCTGGTTCAGAGTCTGGTCATGGTGAATGGGTTGGAAATCCTCCAGAAAGTATTATGGATGTAATTTTCTCTTTAGTTGATTTAATAAATATTACATCTTTTTTCTGTCCAAAAAAAAAGATAATATATAATCTCTTTTTTTTTAAAGGAAAAATAATCTTATTGATTCAAACTTGCAATAGATCTATAGATTTAAAATACAAATTGCTAAAAATCATAAAATATTAAGCAAATAAGCTTGCGTTAATAGCATGTCGTCGGCATCGCGCTTCTGAATTTGATAAAATATGTTAAAATATACATGGCTCAGTTTTTGACATCTTGAGCCATGTCCCAATATCTTGTGATTGTAGATAAACTTTAGTTGTTTGAATCATTTCTTGCCATCTGAATAAAGCGTTGCGGCGAACGACCAGCGTCGCGTCTGTGTAATGCGATGGCGGACCAAACAAGCGTAATAAGGCGACTGGCGAATCAAGCGTGCGTAATAAAGCGATGTGATATGATAATCATAAATATTTATGAAAGAAACGAACTGTTGAAGCAAGAAAATAAAATAAAGAAATGTAGAAGGGTAATTTTACACCAAAAATCACCATTTTAAGGAAACTAAGCTAAAAAGATAATAAAAGGGAGAAATAAGGAAAGGCAGCTAGGTTTCACGCTATATTAATGGATAATCTTCTTAATTTTGATAATTCTGTGGGTTTTGGCCAATACGGGAAAACTTATGTGGCTTGTAGGTTAATTTTGATTTACATATGATCCTAATGCATAATATTTCTTAGAAATTATTCAATTTTTAATTGAAAATTTTAATTTAACATCAATAAATATTTTTATAATTTTTATATTAAATATTTTCAATATCATATATAAATAGGGACAATTACTGGTCCAGTTGGTTCCAATTATAAGTTTAATTTAGTAAAAATAATCAATCCATTAATATAATGGTGTGTCAGATGACTCAGATTAAGCCCATTTCACATTAATTCTTTTCTTTTTCGTTTTTGTTTGTTGTCTGTTAGTTTGCATTTTTAACTTCCCAGTGTATGTTTTAAAGATGAATATAAAGCGACAGAACTTTACCTGATTATCAATGAACATGAATTATAGGTATTGAAGAACTAATAAATGGTTGAGGATCAGGTGAGTTGCAAATCATAATAAAAAGTAAGGGTTAAGGGCATTTTGCCTCGATTGGCTTGATCTATCAATTTCAAATCCACTTCAACTGCTGAAATATTATTTTGTCTTTTCAACTATGGTATAGGTATTTAGCTTCTGAACACTTTTATTTTTTGTCATTTTTACTTATGTAGAATTTAAAACAAATAATTTTTGTCTTTCTCTCATAATAGTTTAATACTTATATAGATAAATAAATAAAACAACCTTAAAGATATGAAATAAAATATTGAGATCAAATCTTTTTTTATCTATATTTTAGTTCCCTCCTTCCAACACCAACTTCATCAAACAATTTTTTTTTCTTTTGATATGTTTCCATTTTTTAGGCTACCATGTTTAATTCCTAAAAGAATCCTAAGAAATTTTTTTAAAAAAATATGTTTAGTTTTATAATAAAAAATCAGTTTTGTCAGAGAATGGGCAAAAAAATTTATTTGATTGGTTTTAAATACTAGAAAGTCAAAATAAGAAAAACAAATTAGTTGAGGAAATAAGTTAACAACTAGGACATATTTGAGGGGCAAAAACACCATTTAACCCAAAAATTAAAAATAAATTATACTTACTTTTTCCTCAAATACTAATAAGAAAAGGGAAAAAGGGAAAAATATGCAATAGAACCGATCATACTATTTTAAATAATTTTTATTCCAAAAATACAGTATATAAGTGATATCTCCAATTTTCATTTTCTATACGTAATATATTTATTATATTAACATACTTGTTAAAACAGAAAAAGATCTCCAACCACCATCCTACATTTTCCTTTCTTTATGTGCAAAAGTAATATTTCTAGCTCTTAGAGAATATTTTTAAAGTGTTTTTTAAACAAAATATAAAAAAATTGGGAAACCTTTTGTCAATAGGAAGCTTGTGATGAAGGAATGCACAATAATTCCAACAAAATCTCTTCAAATATGGGTAGTCTTTTGTTTATAAAACCCCTAAATTGAAATTTAGTACAAAAGTTTAATTTCTTACATGATATATTCAAATATGTTCACTGATGGGTTTGAATAATAGATGCGCGAGCAAAATGGCACAAATCAAATGCAATCTGTAATGGCGCGATGGCGATCACGAATATGGTAACGAGGCGGTCAGCCCGCTAAAAATTTGTGAGGAATCCGTATTAGGGAAAACCACGTCTCGCCGTCAATGAATGTTGTAATTATTGTCAGTGGTGCTCACTGGTCATCGATTCTGATAAGGAAGAAAATCTCTGCCGATGGAATGTGTATCGTCGCCGACGAGAGCTTGTCTGTCGATTAATGAAGTCGTCAAGCCGAGAGCTTGTATTATTCGATTAATGGAAATCGTCATTGAAACGTCTTATTGGTATCATGTCCAGATTAGGAAGGTTATTAAATGATCGTAATTTATAAATCTTGGAATATTACAGTAAGTGAAGGTGCGGATATATCTTGTGAGAGCTTAAATTCTTAGAAGTAGTTGATATTCTGTATGAAAAAGCCCGGCTTAGGTGTCGGAGCGGCAGGCGAGCCCGCCGCTCGCTTTTTGTTTCTTGTTTTTTGCGAGGAGTATCTGGCCTTGTGTGGCCTATAATCCATTGTATTTCAGTGGTCCGGGTCACTTGTCGTCATTGCTTATTCTGTATAGCAATAGGATCCTTAAGCATAAAAATCTACACAAAATCCCAAAAAATATGGTCCCCTAAATGTATAGAGCATTGTAGATCCCAAATTTGGGCTATTTTTATTTTTATTTTATTTGGTTGGATTTTTTATTTTTTTTTATTCTTTTTCCTTTAGGAAGGTGGATCATCATTTCCTCATACGGTTTTAGGGTTTAGTTTTCTTTATGATGGATGGAACGGACTCCAAAAGAGTACTTTCTTGGTTAGAGGAATTTTCAGGTGTCATTCCTTCTCTCCATATTTTCCCCTATTTTATTATATATATTTTTTTTAAACACTACTGCAGTTTTCTCATATTCAAATAGTTGATCTATGTTATAAGTTCACTCTTCGGTTCTCTATTTTGATTTTTTCGTAAACATTGTTGAGTACTATTTTCACTTTTGATATTCATTTGAGCCTACTCACCATTACCAAAAACTCAACAATTTACCCTCTATTTTTCTGTTTGGAGGCCATGTGAGTGGATATTACGGGTTTCATATATTATTCCTTTCTAGCTTTTGTTGTGTAGTGGAGAATGAGATTAATGCTTTGTATATGGGATGACTTAGTGGAGGTGGGGATGATACATGCACGTGGAAGTAGATGTTGACTGTGTGTTGGAGAATGAGATGTTGATTATGTAATATCCCTTTCTTTTTTTCATTCAGGTTTATCCATTTGTTTGTTTTTATGTAATATTTCTTTCTTTTTTTCGTTCATGTTTATCCATTTGTTTGTTTATTTTCATTATAACATGTTATTCCAGTAAGGTTTTGTATTAATTTCTATCTTGCATCAAGAATTATAGTTATCTATCTTGTTTTGTATTAGTTTCGATTTAGTATATTATTTTAATTACAGTCACAATTATTAAGATAGATTAATTACTTAGTTGTACTATCCAACCCATTTGCTTATATATAGGCCAATTTCTTGGGTCAACCCATTTGCTTAGTAAACTCATTTCCTTATACCAGACCATTTGCTTATATCCAGTCCAATTCCTTGGGCGGTTCATTTGCTTAGGTTAACCTAGCCCACTTCCTTAGGCCAGCCCATTTGCTTATGTCCAATTCAATTCCTTAAATCCAACCCATCTTTCTTAAGTCTATCCTATTAGGTTCAACCTATCTACCTTAAATCCTACTTATTAAGTTCAATCTATTTACTTTAGGTCGATCCTACTTCCTTAGACTCAATCTATTATGGCTCATTTCCATGTCACGCCACGTCACTTAGAGCACATACCTTCAAAAATGAAATCTTTCAAGTACAACATGAGGAATTTAACTCATGTCATTTATGTTATAAGTAAACATCTTAAACCATTACTCTATATCTCTTTTTGTTTCAAACTTTTGCCCTTTTTAAATAATATTTCAAATATCCTCTATTTTCATCGATTTTAACTATCTTTAAAACTAACTTTCAAACTAATATTATTATTATTATCTTAACTTTCACCCTATTAATTTTGTTATTTAAGAAGAATCAGTATTTTCTTTAATTTCCAAAATTTTTTAAAAAATTTGTTTCATAATTACTAAAATTAAAAACAAAAAGTTTTAATTCAAAAATCCATTTTCTATACTTTCAAATTTTCAAAAATCCCTTTATTTAATTTAATATATATAATTTATGATCTTTATGTTTAAAAAAAATTTAAAATTCAAAATTCACTTTCTTTAAATTTTACAAATCAAATATTCTTTTCCCAATATCAAACTTCAAACATCTTCTTTTCTAAAGTGACAGTTATTTTTTTTTTTATCAAATTCCCTAATTAAATTTTTATTTTTCAAATTTCCATTTTTTAATCTGTTTTTTAAAACTTCAATTGTAGAATCAATTTTTATAATTCTAATAAAATATAACTTTATGGAGTTGACTTTGTGCTAAATAAACGGGCCTTTGTGGGGTCCAATATCTCATATATGTTTTCAACGAATAATTTAACACTTGGTTTATAACCTAGTTTCAAATTTTGATTTTAAATATTTTGTATATGATACTACACTAATATGATTATCATTTGATAGTGCTTTCAAATCCGCGAAGATACACATTATTTTCTCATTCTTTATTTATTTATTTATTTATTCATTATTCATTAATGTTTGATGTGCTATTATATTATTAAAATTGTTTATTGGTGATATATATTGTTTAATTAGTCAATTACCTTATTTGCCTTAACTTGATTATTAAAAACCTAATTTTTAACGGTGTTCACAGTTTCTTGTCTTACAGATGGTAAGCTTGACCAGTCTAAGCTTGGTTTCGGACTTATTTTTATTATGGGTCGTATCTGAGTTTTTTTAACATTTTTGTTTCATTTAAAAAAATAAATGAGGTGGTATTTCCGGCAGATTGTTAAATTAATTTTCCAAAAATACAACGACGCTACATTAGTAGGAAACAGTCCTTACTTGAATATGATGTCACCAAGCATTTTAGAAAAAAAATGTATAAATTATCTTGAAATATGGGCATCCTTTGGTTCATGGATTAAGCATGGTAAGGTGCATGTAAACACCAAATTTGGGCTCCGTTGAGTTTTTCCTTTTTTTGTTATTTATTTTTATTTTATTTTATTTTACTTTATTTTAATTGATTTTATCATATTTGATTTTTTTTTTTTTTGAGTTGATTTGATTTAAATTTATTTTGGAAAGAAGAGGAGGTACCAGGATGGCGGACCATGATCAGAAGGAGGACGAATGGACTATCAGAGGAGGGAGAAGTTCTAGAGAGAGAAGGAGCTCTACGAGACGAGACAATGCAGGATTTTTGTAAAGGAATTTATATAAGCCACCGTTTTATTATTATTATTATTATTGGGGAGTTTGACAGTCCTTTTAACCGGGCTTAATATGTACTGATAGATTTTAGGATAAAAAAGGCTGATGTTTGTTAATGTTTATAAAAGTAAAAGTTTAAAAAAAAAACACTTTTTTGAGAAGGATTTAGGAGGTGTTTTTATTAAAAAAAACACTTAAATATTTTGGATAATTCTGTGCTTGTTTATCTTTAAACATCTATTTATTTAAAAAGTTTGACAATATAAATATACTTTTAATAATTCAATATTTTGTAAATATTTTTAAAAAAAATTATATAATCATAAAAAATTATTTTATAAAAATAATTATTTTAAGTTTTTTATTAATACAATTTTTGCATATGTTTGTTAATTAATTAATTCAAATATTTTTATAAATAATTTTTATAATCATATGAATAATTATTTTAGGTTTTTATTAATAGAAATGTTTATATATGTTTATTCATTAGTTCAAATCTTTTTATAAATATTTTTAAACATTTTTATAATCTTAAAAATATTTATTTTAAGTTTTTATTAATACTGATATTTATATATGTTTATTCATTAATTCACTCATTTCTTTAAATATTTTAAATTTTTTTATAATCCCATAAAAATAGTCGATTTAGGTTTATTAATATAAATTTACTTATAATATATTTATATGTAATAAAATTTATTTATCATGATACTATATTTTTGTAATTAAATATTAAAAACATTAGTAGAATTTCCTCTAAAAAGGTTTCTGATATAAGGGATGTCAATGAAAGCATTTTGCCTAGAAGCGTTGTTACAAAAAGCATTGTCAATTACTAGTTTAACAAACAAACACTTTTAGTAACAGCACAAAAGGTGTTTGGTAATATTTTCAGCACTTTTAGAGCTAAAAAATAACTTTGAGTGTTTTTTTTAAAAACACTTGGGAGGTTTTTTTTTTTTAAAAAAAACACTTTAAAAGTTTTTGGATATTCCTAAACTTAAAACATCTATTTATTTTATTTAAAAAATCTGGATATATGATATACTTTTAAAAATTCAAATGTTTTCTAAATATTTTTTTTAAATTTTATGTTTTATTAATACAAATTTTTTATATGGTTTATTAATGAATTCAAATATTTTGTAAATATTTTTGTAATTATACAAATAATTATTTTAGTTTCATTCTTCAAATCATTTATGTATGTTCATTTATTAATTTAAATATTTTTGTAAATATTTTTAGAAATCTTATGATCATAAAAATAATTACATTATGTTTCTTGGGTTGTTGTTTTTTTATTAATACAAAGCCTATATATAAAGATTAAAACTAGTAATTAAAAGCTGAATCAAGTTAACATAACAAAATTTGTTAATAAATTTGAGAAAGATGAAACAATTCCAAGTAGAAGAGACTTGTTATTTGAACTGTGTGGGCTTGATAAGACCTAGGAAGCAATATAAGGTTTGTAGATTTTTGTTTGTAGACACTTGTTATTTGTAGATTTGTTAAATCTCGATTGAAACAAGTTTAGAAATAAATTAATCCTCCGTTTGGAACCCAGAAAATAATAAGGAAAAAAAAAAGGAAAGAAAATAAAAAGAAAAACTGAAAGAAAAAAAAATCATGAAAAACAAAAAATAGGTTTAAACTCAATAAATTATTTCAAACTCATTTTATTTGTTTCTCTATTTATTAGATAAGGACTAACAAATTTAAAAATTTATAAAATTAAGGAATTTTGATTATATTTTCCAAATAAGAGAAACCAGATAGAAACGTTCAACTACTTCTTCATTCAACTTCAATCTAAAATTTGTTCTTCTTGTATATGCTGTCAACAAAAGAGAAAAAAAATGAAACATTTGCTCTCAGTAACAATAATGTGGGTTTCTGGAGCCCACCACAGATCTGAAGAAAAAACAAAAAAAGGGAATTACAGCAATATTGTGACAATGACAAAAAACCTAAAAAACCATTTAAGGTGGATTTATGTTGATTATGAGTTAAGTAGGGATGGAAAATGAATCAACAAGTATTATGTATGCCTAAACTCTTAGAAAATGTACCTCCACCATAATCTTCATCTTCATCCTATATTGAAGTTAACCGCCATATGTGCGTTCTTCTCTTCTCCTCTGTAAAGCAATCGCCTCTTATTCTGACCCGTACCCTTGAGTACCTATAGATGATACTGTACAGGCTTTGCCTCATACTCAATATATCATATGCCTCAAGAATTTCATATCATTCAACCTCGATTCGATCCTGCATACCTCTGTACTCCTCAACTACAGAAGACAAACACCAGTTCTGCAGTTTTCTCAAAACAACCCACAAGACAAGCCTGTTCGATGCTGTAAGAAATATATGATTGACTTCAAATAAACTCTTATGAAAATTCAGTCATTGTAAGAAATCATAAAGGCTAATTCTATAGATGATGCGTGATTTTTCATTTTTCTCTCATGATGGCACACTTGTTGGAACACAACACAATGAATCAACCAAGGTAGAGTCGAGATGTCAGTACATAGAAATCTATGAAGTTAGTATAAAAATAAACATAATATAACTAGATAGAAATAGATTTGAGATGATAATGAGTCCCATGAAATCTATAGATTAATTATCAAAATAAACATAATATAACTAGATAGACATAGATTTAATAATAGCCGATAAAGTCAAGACCTAGAATCCTTAACATACCTTTTATAGTTTGCAATGGATCAGAGCGGGATGATTTTACCGCGTCACCAAGCAGCTAAAAAAAAAAAAAAAATGAAATTTCAAACTAATAAAGAAAGGAAAAACAACATTGCTTAAGAAAAATATGGTGAACATTGCAAAAGAAAGCTAAATAACTGAATTGCAAGTTTATGACACAGTACCAATCAAGACTTTCAAAGCCTCCGAGATGGTATCTGTGGACATAGCCACAGGAGGCTCCTGCAGATGGCAAATGTTTAAGTTGTAAATTCACTGAACAGAGAGCAGAGAACAAACATCATCGTTTTCATCAACATTGAGAGGTTCCCATATTTCCATTTACTGATCAGATCATCAACAATCACCTGTATAAATGTTCCTTCATATTTCCCAATATATCATCTTTGCTCACAAATCATAAATAGTCAAAGCAATCCAAAACAATGAAAAGGAGAAGCATCACACGATAATGTATCCTGGAAAGGACATGGGAAACTAAGAATATAATATAATTTTGTACAATCATCTAATGTAAACCTTTTGTTTGACCAGATTCTGTCTCTCCTCAAAATCATTCACCTGACTGATTACTTCTAAGAATTACTACCTACACAGGCTAAAACTTAATCGAGATGCGAAATATGTTTCTGAAAATTTCAGCTTAGAAGGTTATTCAAGTTGAAAACCAATGGATTGACTTAAGTTGATTTTCCGGATAGCATACTACCATATATTAGGTCACCCAGTTTCCATAGCATCTTACATTCTTGATTTAAAAATCACCCTATCAATAATCAGTTCTGGCAGTAGTTTCTTATAATCAGTAGGATTGTAAATGCAGACAAAGGAAAAGAAGGTGATACCTGCTTTCCTTCAATGCCAAACTGGAAGAGGCGGATATTCTGAGATTGAAGAAATTTGCAGTTTTCTTCAGGATATGGCTCAGGACACAAGTATCTGTTCCAATTCAAATCAAACCCAAGTCGTATAAATAAATATATCAGTTGATTCACATTTCAATCATGTTAGAATTGATGTAAACAGTAATAAAGTTTTGAATTACTATTTGTAGCCTTGTAAGAAAAGTACGGAAAATTGACAAATAAAAGATGGAAAATTATGAATTTTGGATTCTAGTTTGTTCGTTTTTGACAGATGGAAATTCATCTTTCTCTCTCTCACTCTTCACCTCCTTCCCCTCCAACCTCCCCCGCCCAAAAAAAGAAAAGAAAAAAAAATACTCAAATTTGTTATCCTCTCTGTTTGCTTCCCCGGAAAAGTTAGGAAAATCAAACGTCAAAGAACATTAAAAGAAAAAAAATGAAAAAGGAATCCGAACTTCTTTTTTCTTTCCTTTCATTAAAAAAGGACACTGATTCAAATCCGTAATTATTCCACCATGTTTTTATAAAAATAAAAGGAAACAGTAAAAGACAATACACGACTCTCAATTTTCTTCCATTGTCGAAAATTTTTATCAAACCAAATAACTATCAAGAAGCTTAGAAAAGGGGACAATTTTTACATAAGTTATTTTCTTTACAAAATAACATAATCCAAATGATCATTCCGTCTCGTTTCCAGTATAAATCACCCGAAAAACGAAATCAGAAACAAATAACTGCAATTCTCCAACATTCAAACCCTAGAACCACATTACTTAAAACTGCAATAAAACAATAACAAAAAAAATCAGAAAACACAAAAACAATAATTATAAAAAAATAGAACCACATTACCAAAAGCTGCAACGAACCAAGAACCACAAAGAAAAGCAGAAAACAAACCAACAATAATAACAAAGTATTTCCTTTTCTTGCATTGTCGCCCATTTTCTCGGCAACCAAACACCCCAAAAAAAAAAATTCAAAATTAATTAATTAATTAAAAATGGAAATTAAAAACTCACATGATGGATCGAAGGTTCAGGGTTTCAAGGAAGGGGAAATTGGCAGGAGTGGGGAGGCCAGATCTGAAGATGTTCTCTTCAACCATGGAGAAGTTGGACGGAGGAACCAGAACAGCGTCATGCAAGGCCATTCTCAACATCAACCCCATGGGAGAATGAAAAACTTGTATAATTGCGAGGCAAGCTCAAATGTGACCATAAAACAAGGAAATTCAAAGAGATGGGAGGGATTTAAGCTCGTTGGGTTTAAGGGAGAGAAAGAGAAATTATTGACAAAAGGATTCCAGAGGAAATTCAGGAATCCTCTTCGGTGGGTTATTGGTTTTTTGGATTTTTATAGGTTTAGGAATGAGAAAATTCCAAGTCCTATTAAATTCAAAGTCCAAAAGGTGATGCCACACCCTAGTCCCTACCCTCCCTTCTTTAGGGCTTCCTTTTTTATTTTTTTATTTATTTTCTTGGTAGGCAATATATTTTTATTTTTAATTCAAGATTCATTTATTCTAAATAATGATTCTAGGGTTTACCAATCAGAAATAGCCACATTCTTAATTTTTTCTAATTATAAGTTTATATTTTTTATTAATTTAATAAAAACAATTTAAGTCTTTAAAGTTTATATATTTTTATTCAAAGATTTGTATTAAAAAAAGAACTTAGAATAAAGTATTTAACTCGGAAGAAGTTCAATTAAGTATTCTTTCAAAAACAAAATTCATATTCTTTAATTTGTAAATTTTGATAAATTGGTATATTTTTTATCTTTAACCATAGAAGATGATTTTAAAACCGAAAATGAATTTGTCAAAAATTATAATATTAATAGAACCCATCAAACTTTCTTAAAAAAAAAAAAAAAACCCATCAAACTTCATTTAGAAGCAGGTAGAATTGGTCTCAATCTCAAAAGTAGAAATTTACTTCAACTTACTTTTTACTTTCCAAATTATTTATTCTAGAATAATGATAAAAAAAAATCAAAGAACTAACTATTACTTCAAAATAAATAGATTTTGCATTATATCTTAGATCAAATCCTAAAGTTTATTTTTAAATTTTTGAAAAATATTATTAATAATTACAAATTACCTTTTTTAACTTTCATTTACTATGTATATTACATTGTAGTAATACTTTTATCTTATAAGAATTCAAGCCTAAGATTTTTCCAGCTCATCTCGTCATTTTATTATTTGAGCTAAACCTACATATTACAATTACAAATTACTACAAATACTTTAATTTGTTCTCATGTGCACTTAGACTCACTGTTAACTTCAAGGTCACAAATTAATTGAGGTGCATATTAATCAATAACTTAATTAAAAAATAAAAATAAAAAATTGAACAATTGATTGAAGTCAAATTCTTTGGCATTCAAAAAGTGAAAGTTTATAATTTGGTGGGCTATTGTGGGGGAAAGGATAAGGTTAAAGGAGTGGTCTAAGGATGAGTGAGAGGATCAGTTTAAAGAAGGAAGGTATTGAACAGATGGGACTCAAGAACTAAACATTCAACAATGATCTTTGACTTGGTCTCTACAGATGTTGGATACTTATTCTCCTTTTTTCCTTTTATATGAAATTGACATGTGTTTGGCTGCTCCTTCAAACCACCCATTTTTGTCTTTCTGTGATTCACACTGTCAATCTACGTGCCTCAAACAACCATCAAAAGAGTTCTTGAAATGGTTGACGTCCTTCAGAGTTTAATAGTGTAGCCTCACGTAGTACCCGCTTACGACGACGTTCGATTGCTCCTAAGACACGAGCTTGTGCAATAAACGTTCACTCAAATCGTTAAAGCACTTGGCTAATCCATCATTCAATTCTAGTTACGATGTGCAAAGAAAAATACTCACTTCAACATCTGGCATCATCTTTAATATACAGCTAATACGGTTAAAACGACGCCTAATTTACTCAATCGTGGTACGCCGTTTTTCTCCGTCAAATACAAGTCACTGATCACCCATTTATAAATAATGTAGTAATTCCAATTAAAGAAATGTGTGCATTGACAACTTATTAACAATGATTCTTCCTTTATAAAGAGTTAAACTAACTTGGTGACGGTAGTAGAATAACGACACACTCTATTGCAACACCCTTCAATATAGCGAACAGTTATACATCGATCCTACCGACGACCAATCCAACGACTCAAGATAAGCTTCTTAGTCTGTGATCGAGCAAAAAGCTCCATCACCCACAATCCTTTTCTAGCTCACAAATCGTTAAAATTAAAAATCGTTCCATCACTCATTTATTTATATGAATTTCAATTATTAATGGAAAATGTCAGGTTACTCATACTTACCAATTATATACATTGTAAATATACTACAAAATTTGTTCAACAAAAAATACAAACAAACCAAATTAAGTAATAGATTAATAATAAAGTATAAAAATACGTACGTGACACTATCTAATAGCTAGAACCTTTTTGACTTGTACGGAAAACACATCACTACTAAAAATAACCGCCAGACACGACCAAATTACCGACCTAAAAATCGACCTGCACTATTGACCAAATCACGACCATTTAGAGACGAAAGGGGTTTATCAAAAGCAAAATTCTCCGACCAAAGACCGACCATATTTGGTCGAATTAAATAATTTGGTCAGAATTAATTACAATTAGTGGAATTACGCCAAAAATTCACCGACTGTAAGAACGACCAAAAATAAATTACTATAAAATGGTCGGTAACAGCCACCCAAAAATTTTTTGCAACCAGGAATTATCGACCAAAATGTGGTCTACAGATCACGTTAAAAAATCACCCGAGTATTGATCGGTGCTAAAATCACCGTTTCATCTTTTCTTTCCTTCCTTTCCACTCGCCACAAGCACCACCAACACTGACGTGCTTTAAACACCTCTCAAGCACCCTCCAGCTCCGCCAGCCACGTGTTTTCCTTTTTCTTTTTTCATTTTCCTTTCACATTTTCTTCACCCGAAATTTTCCGTCGCTGAAATTACCAGCCAACTCCTCCAACTTATGGCTTATTGGATTGAAGGTTTGTACCTCAGGGTTTTTCTCATTGAGGATGGAATTAATCGCTGCCTCGGAGGATCTAGTTATACGCTTGTTTTCGACCGTGGTTTTGCTCTATGTGTGAAGATTTTTAACAAATAGATCAAAGGTTTTTTGGTATAAGGCGTTTATTCAAAGATTTTTTCCCCTGCTCTCTCGTTTCATTTTTGTCAACACTTATATAGCCCTTGACGTGGTTTTTTGCTTCGTTTGACGTCTTATAGATCTCTTAAATTTTTATTTGGGTTTTCAAAGAGTTGATGGGCTTAGTCCTCTTCCTTCGGAAGGTCACCAATTGAGGACTTCACACTCATTTCCATGAAAAGTTGAGAAAGTTCCATTTCTTATCTGCTTTTGTCTCAAGATAAAGGCTCAGATGAGACTTTGAACTGCTTAATGAAGGAAAACTGTGGTTATGATGACAAAAAGTCCAAATTTTGTATCTTGCTTCCATGAAGATATATTCTTCAAGGATCCATTAGATTTGGTTTTACTACAGCAGAGTGTATGATATGACTCAAGCCCATGGGTATTCGGGGAGAAAGTTCCCTACATCGTAATTTTACCTGAATACTGACCCGACCAAATCTGGGTTCTGCATTTTAATGGTAACCGAGAACCTTATTTTCTTTATTTGGTCTTGTATTTTCTTAAGATCTGTTGCATCCTTCATTTAATCAATTTGATCCTTGATCTAACCAAATTCTTCTAACAATGATTTCCTGAGTTTTTTAATTTCTGTATCAGGTAGATCTATTAACATCTTTCACACTGTAGAGTACTAGTATCGCAGGGTCAATATTAACATCTCACCTGATTTTTTTCCTCCTAACTTATCAAGCAAGAATAAGTTAGTCCGGCTTTTAGTCAGATTATTTCCCCATGTCAAGACATTTCCAATACACAATTGTTATTATTTGGAGCTTACTCATTTCTAAAACTCGTAAATAATAATAAAACCAAGAAAAATTACATGCATTCTAATATTATAATGGTTTTAATCATATTATTTCTCATATTTTGACTTGGAAGTTCTTAGATTCACATGGTAATTGTTTTTGCATTTGCTTACTGACATTTAACTCTCCAAACACACAGTAATTTTCGTACTAAAAAAATTCAGCTTGATCATTTTTGCTTCATCCTACTCTTATTGTTGATTAGATAATACATGTTTGGGAGTAATTTGATTGTTTTTTTTTCTTGTTTTGATTTTTAATAATTGATAATGCCATGGGATGACAAAGATATACCTCGCAAATTGTGTTATTTATTTGGGTTTCACATCCTCGAAAATTTCAATAATCTACTAGGTATCTTGTTTATCGAAAACACCACACTTTTGATGCTAACTAAAAACAAGTGAAATAATTAGTTTGCATTGGTTTTATATCTACATCAGGCTTCTCAAATCATTCAAGCTGATTTTTCTTCTACCATTATGAATAGGTAATCACTCCAAGTGATCGTGAAGTTGAAAATATTAGTGATGCGTAGAACTACACTCTTTAAACCATCTATTAAATGGTGAGGAATAATTTGGTTTAATTTATTCTAATAATCATAAGAAATGCAGCTGATTCATGCATGATATAACAGAAAATAATTATAGACACACATAAAAGTTAACTTCCTTTTTGTTTGCAAATGGTGGTCCAATAAAGTGATAGGTTCATTCATTCACCTTCTTATGAACTGTTGCTTCCTTTCTAGGTAGAGATTGAAATAAAGTACTTAAGGTTGTAATCAGTTAGAGAAGGAGAGGGTTTTTTTTCTATACTTAACACTAAAAATTAAAATAATCACACATAACTATGGTAGATCAATAATTTAGAACTCCAGAGCTGATTATGACACTTACTGTGGGCTTTGTACTTTTCCTCCATCTTGGGTTCACTTAAGGCTTAGTTTTGGTTTTATTATTTTTCTTGAGCTGGGGTTTGGCTCAGACTCATGTCACGCATCACGCAAGTTTACCATTTTCTTCAGGGATTGCAACTTGCATAACTCCTTCGTTAGGGACTCTCAGCAGGTGTTCTTAGACTCTATAGAAAGCCCTTTGAGTCTAGAATCCACCCATATATAGCTTGGATAAAAATTGAGGTCAAGATCCTATCCGAAAATGAAGAAAATCAATGGCCCCGGCTTGCTGCACATTACAAAGGTGCTGATTTTCTTCATGATTTGAAACATGCATAACTCCTTCATTAGAATTGGATTTGGGTGTTCTTAGACTCATGGAAAGCTCCTTTTAAGTCTAGAATCCACCCATATATAGCTTTGATAAAATTGGGAGGTCATATCCTATCCGGAAACAGGAAAACAAAGGGGGCTTCACTGCTTCTACCATCGCAAAGGTGCTGATTTTCTTCATGATTTGGAAACATGCATAACTCCTTCATTAGAATTTGATTTGGGTGCTCTTAGACTCATGGAAAGCCCTTTGAGTCTAGAATCCACCCATATATAGTTTGATCAGAGTTGAACCTACAATAGATCTCTGAAAATGACGAAAACAGTGGTTGTTGCTGCTGTCGCTGCACGCCATGTTGCCTATTTTCTTTCAGTGATCAAAACTTACAACTCCTTCGTTAGACTCTTATAGGTGTTCTTAGACTCTATAGAAAAGCCCTTTTGAGTCTAGAATCCACTCATATATAGCTTGACTGTGAGTTGAACTCATATTAGATTCAAAAAATGACGAAAACAATTGTTGTTGTTGCTGCCGTTACATCAGCCGAAGTTGCTCATTTTCTCAGCAGTGATTTGTAACTTGTATTAACTCCTTCAAGTAGGACTCGTTATAGGTGTTCTGAACTCTATGAAAGCCCATTGAGTTTAGAATTCAATTACAAAGGCTTAATAGTATTGGGTACCCATATATTTGAAATTTAGATTAGAGTACCAAGTGTACTAATCACTTGAATGAAATTTATAGGAATATATGAGTTGATTACATGATATAGCATAATTAAGAACATATGGATATAAGAAACATGTGATAGATTAAATATGAAATCGTTTAACATATATAAACTAAAATTCTTTTAATTGATATTTTACCTAAATCAGCTGCATTCTTAGCAACGATTTGAAATGCATCATCAGTAAACATTGCAAAGTTTTTACTGCTTTATCTATAAAGGTCGAATACATCCTTCCGCTGTGTTACAACAGCTTCTAATACACGACTGTCCCCAAAGGGATTACATTTAAAGGACGTTAATTAAATGATCATGATTTAATTTAAATTGCATATATTATGTGTCATCGGTGCCTCTCAGCTCGCTTGTTCTCCAAAAAGATAAAGATATATAAATAGTAATGCAATTTGCTAAATCAAGCAAATTATGCATTATTATTTATATCTTATTTAGTGTACTTGGAGAACCACTGAGTATGTCGAAATGCATATATATAATGAACATGTAATCGCACTTTTTTTGAATTTTTTCGTAACTTTGTAAATGGATGACCAAACCTATCAAGAGAAAAGAACTGGCTGGATTCGTGGAGGTGGAGGTGGATGCGTAGAGGGCTGCATATCACACGCTGTAAAATAACTTTATCGGAACCACAATAAAATGGTTAATCAACATAAAAATAATTATAATAATCGCGTTTGCTTACTAAATTGATTTTTTTGTACTAGTTATGGAAGACGATCGAATGGATGTACGAGGCCTAATAGTAATGGAATGTCTTCAATGAAAATGGGGGATAAAGTTAGATGAATTTGTCATGCTTGCTCCGAGACATCCCGAGAACGGTGGCACAGCTAGTATGCATCCTTGCACTTTGTACAAATGTCGAATAAGAAGTTTTTGAATGTCGAGACCTTGAAGGTGCATTTATAGAAATGGTTTCGCAATGACACATGTGTTTGATTATACCATGGTGAGAAGCAGTCCACCGTGAGGTGTTCAAGTTCAAGACGGTGTCGTAAGAAGTGAACAATCAGATGGTCTTGATAATATAATCACACTGCAGAATATGAATGAAAGCCAGATGTCATGTAATCTGGAATTCAACCCAAGAGAACCAATGCCGAGGCAAGGAATTTCACATATGATTCGAAATGAAGACAAACTGAAAGAGAGGGAAATTTCTAAGTGACACCTTAACTATCTACAAATTTGTGAGGACGTTAGAAATAAAGTGCATAATGTGTGTTTATGTGCATGGTTTGATGATATGTCTAATTTCATTCAAGAACTAAGGCCACAAGATAATCTAATGCCATTGGATTTCTACAAAGACGGCAGTTCACAGAGGGTTAGGATTACCTGCATTGTGCCGGTCTATTGATGTGTGAACAACTGATGATATAATCGGGGTGATGATCAAAGACCTTAATAAACAGAAAATGTGGCATGCTTGGTACAAGCAAAGGTTAGGGTTCTGGAAATAGATTTTATATACGGAAGTCAAGGTGTCGATAAGAATATGCACTATTTCACTAACACCAGGTTGGGTAGATTGTATAAAACTCATAGTCACCTAATGAAATGAGAAAGCCTCCAGAGCACTTCATATGGAGGACGGTAAGATGTGTCAATTTTCGATGCCCCTGCTTAAACATTTGGGCAGCGCTTCTCGATTTTCATTCAAAGTTCGAACAAAGAATGGGTTTATTTGTCATGGTTTTCACCGCTTCGGGTCAATCCGACAAAGAATATTCTTTGTGGCCTCGTGGTATATCGCCAGATATCCTGCCGCACTTATGTATGAAGGAGGAATTTATGCTTTTGATTGTGTTAAGGTCGTGGGCCTACGAACTAAAGGCACATATGTTTTCGGCGTACCATTGATAGCTTATTGAAAAATCGGAAGTGGGTCAAACTGATATCACAAACCTTAAATTTTAGATGCGCTGGTCACCATGTGGACTTATAAAATGACTCCTTCTGTACTGATCATGATGTCTAGGTGAGTATTGGTCGGTATGTTACATGTCCGCATCAGATGGAAGACTCGATGCTTTGGGGATTAATTAAGAAGGAACAATGTAACTTAATAACCATCTAGTTTTTGCCATGAATCATCCGCACGATTTAACACCAAAGACTTCATTAAGAATAGAAAGGTTACTAAACAATTCCCGGGGTTAGATCCGGGAGCAAATTCAGAGGATTCGAATAAATGCAGGGTCGAGGAAGGTGTGATAGATGTCGATGCCGAGGTTGTGAATGCAGCTATATCTAAGACTTCAGGTGGAATAAGAGAAAGTATTTTCCGGATTTATTTTATCGGGCGCAGAACACTTGTCACCAGTGCACAATCTTGATGTTATGCACGAGAAGAATGTGTTTGATAACATTTTCAATACGTTGTTTAACATTCCAGGGAAAATTCATGACATGAGATAAGTCAAGAGATGAGTTGAATAAATATTGTCGCTTCGCCCCCACTTGCACAAAATCTTGTCACCGCGAAATACCTGATGTGCTGAATGTTCAATAAATCACGTAATAGTTGATGTTGGAGTGGGTAAAAAAACTGAGATTTCTAAATGGTTATGCTCTAATATGAGAGACGTGTGGATGCTAACAAACTTATGATGTCATGCATGAAGAGTCATGATTGTCATGCGTATTCATGCAAAGGTTGTTACCACCGCTTCTTCGAGTCCCGCAAATAGAATATGGGAGCCGATAATCGAGATTTCTTTATTCTTCAAGAACCGACTTCTTCTTCTTTCGACCGATGAGGAGTCGGTGAACTGGATGAACAAATTCCCGTTTATCTTATGCAATCTCGAGAAGACCTTCCCTCTAGTTTTTCACCCAATGTTATCTCCGCTGCACTGTCATTACTGATTGTCGGTCCAAATTTAATATCTGACGATCTCTAAAGGTAATATTAATCACCAACCAATTCTTTTCCTATATATATATATATACACACACATATTACGACTTGTAATATTCAATAATCTTCTTATGTGATACTTGAGGAAAATAAAGCATAAAATCAAGCGAATAAGGCCTGTAGGTTCTATATCAATCAGTATATTACGGATGAGGTCAGCTAAATCTGCATCATTCTATTTCAAAGAAGGAGATCCAACTCTTCCACTTAAGGAAAAGCGGAATGAGGTTTATCTTGATGACATCAGGATGATGGATATGTTTGAGAAATTTTCTGCTTCCCGTAAAGCACCTGCGTCGGGGCGGAACTATGATTCAGCGCATAAATGAATATAACGGCAGCTCTCATCTATATGTCCTAATGAATTGTCCAGAGGTTCAACCATTCATAGAGTAAGTAGTTTCTAAAAGTCAAATGAGATCTATTTAGCATGTTAATTTACTATTTCCTCTCAATGTATCCAGGCCTTCTAATTTCATTTCTATTTTTAGCGGTATTCGTTATAGAAACGTAAATGGGCCTATAAACTTCGAATGACGGTCGGCTTCAATGCCGCGGATTCGAAAGGCAAGAAATTTCCATCATGGTTCAAAAATACGTATGTTTACTAAACATGAAAATCATTACAAAACAATTGTAATGTTTTGATACAAATTTATAATTGTAATCTCAACAATACTCCATTTCCCGATTACAGTTCATAATCGTGCAAATAAAATTTCCAATCAGTTATCTTCAACTATAGCACGAGGTCCCCTAAGAGAGGTTAGAACTCATGTTTGTTACCGTGTGAATGGTTTAAATTTCACACTCGAATCAGATGTGGGAGTTACCGGCAAATGTATAATACGGGGTATTTATTTGTGCCGATCCAGATACAATCGAAACCACCGACAAAGGCGTTCACATTTCGTGATTCTCGTAGGTCTTTTCGTGGGGAGCTCACTCATACAGTGCCCCATCCCAAAAGGCTCGTGAGAGGCCACCTGATGCAAAGGGAGTGAGCAGCACGGGGAGTATCTTCACTACCAACCGAGCTGGGCCAGCTGCAGCGCGAGAGTGCTCCCCACGTCATAAGAGTCCCTTTGCGCATGGGGTTCGAGCCTCACTTAGGCGGAAGAAAAGGCCATTGGGATCAAGGTAATAAAGCACCTTACATGAGTGGGCCCCACCTCAAGGGCACTCGAGGGGTCTAAGGGTGTGGGACCTACAATAAAGGCGCTTATCAGGGTTCACATCTGCCCTCAGTACTATCGCAGCCCATCCTGGCGTCAGGCTGGCAACAGCGTGAGCTTTTATGCCACGGGAGTACCTCCCTACCAACTGAGCTACTAGTCGCCAGTGAGAGTGCCCCCATTGCTATAAGAGTCCCTTTGCGCATGGGTTCGAAGCCTCGCGGAGGCGAAGAAAAGGCCATTGGGACCCGCTAAACAAGACTCTATGAGTGGGCTCCACTGGCGGGTACCGAGGGGTCACGGCGGTGGGACCCTGGCCAACGACTCGTCGGCGGATCGAAAGTAGGAATTTTAAGCTCCTCCCTGCTAAAAGAACTATGTTGGTCTAAATGTGAATGGTTCACTCAACACCACATGCTCAAGATAGTCATTCATCCTCGATATAGTCCTGTCGATGTGCACGTATAAAAACGATTCAACAAGTATGAACCTTTTGTCTTGTAAGAAGACAAGCATCACAGGTTTATTATTGTGAATATCCTGGGTCGGACCTGGCCCTAGAAAGGATTGAAAGTCAGGTGCAAGATCAAGTTAGCTCCAACCACATCCTCGTATCAATGGCATCGATGTCATGTAACCAAAGATTTCAAAATGATGACAATGATGCTATAATCGAAGTCGTGGTGGGGACGAAGACGCCCTTAGTCAGATCTTCTGAGATGGATACAAGTGGGGATGTAGATGTTGATGAACATTTAATTGATCATGAGGAAGAAACGAGTGATGAAGAGGAGTTTGAAAATGATGTTACTACATCCGAAGAAGAAGACGAACCAGATTTAGATGATTCCGATGAGAATGAGTAGTTAGTGAGTTTTAGTTATTTCCTAATCAAGTAATCATGTTTGTTTATTTTCATCATTTTTATGTATTTTACTTGACGCTTACTAATCAACATGTGTTGTTTATTATTTTTAAATGCATATGGCACGGACGAGGTAGAGGCAAAGACGTCACAAAAGGTCGCATCACCTCGTGCAGAGGGGCAAAAGATGGCCTCGGTGTATGCCCGATCCTGGGTAGGTCAGGGTGGATGAGACCCCACGCAGACACTGGGAGGTCAGGAATGCATCACAGCCAGCCAAAGATCGCCAGACCGATCCACATCATGGTCCGAGATTGTGATGAATGATCAAGAGACGGAGGAGCAGTGGAGGGACGGAGATGTCGGAGAGTCTTCCTCGCAGCACCCTACGCACGAGACTCTCCCTATCGCTTCGCTTGATCCAACACTGATAATCCGTAAGATATGAAATCAATTAATGATTTATCCATTTCTTAATTTATTTACTTGCTATGAAATTTTGGGTTACAGGATCTAAGTTGTGAGCCATCCTAGTTTCAATTTCTAGGTTCTTAGGGACAATTTTCAGAAGTCCTTAAACCTCATGGACATAATTGAAGTCAATGACAGATAGAGACTCAGCTTGATGATTTGGAGAGAATTTAAGGTATATTACTACTTAACATTTTTACATCTTTATTTATTCTTTGCTCATCGATGAAATATGTTTAAATTATAATCGCAGAAAGTTTATAGTGGACACAAATTCAAGGAGGCTGGGCTAAAAGGGTGTTCTACAAACATGCCGTCACGCAGATAAAGACATCGGTACGAGGTCAAAAAGATAAATGGTCAAGAAGAAAGAGCAAGATTGGAGTGTCCCGATCATGTTTTCCAGATGAGAGAATGGGAAGATCCCCGATTATAGGAAGAGAGAAACAGAGCAAGAATCGTCGGCTGTGAGCTGGGCCGAGAGGGTAAAGGGCATGTCTACACACTACCAGGATCTCGCCACAAGGAGCACGAACGAGCATTTGTATTATTTCTAATTATACTTTATGTTATTACTTTGTGAATCGGTGGGTTCAATTATGCCTATTTTTCATTTCTCAAGTGATTTTTCTTCAACTGGAATTAACGTATGTATTTGCTGGTAATTAAAGACACGCGAAGAGGGTAAGAAGCCCAAAGGTTCTCGCTATTTAGACACGCACACCTAAGGGTCATGATGATCGACTTTTGTTGGATCGAGATTCAGGCAAAAGAAATGTAAGTTTCATTAAAATAAAATTACTTATCTCTTTTTTTAAGATAAATTAAAATACTTATTTTTACTTTACTTTATCCGTATGTGGACCCGTGTGGCCTGCAGAAATGTCAGGACAGTTGCCATGTTATTGGACATACTGTATTTTTCCCGTACAGCGAGACTCGCCTCGATTTTCGTTAAACCTAGTCTGAGAAAGGAATCAGCCGAAGTGGTGCTCTGTTACCCGACATCCATCGAATATTCGCGAGCTGACGGTCACAATCCGACCCGGAAACTGGTGTCACAAAGAACTCCTCTCCTACACCATTTGTTAGAAGCCAACCTATGGAAGTAAGACAGGTCAGAGGAGAGGAAAATTACCTAGACCACAAGCATTATGAAAATGCACTCCAGCCAAAACCAAGTAATCATAAGGACGGTGACCCATAGATTACAAACCTAAAGGAAGTCCCTACCCAATAGAAAAACCCTATAAGTTCCAAGGTCAGGCCTTAGGCTAAATACTAAATATAACATCTCACGATCCACAATTATGGAATAGTGTAATAGATGTAAGGAAATATCCAATAGTAGTATACGTCCGAAAATAATCTACCTAAATGCACTCGAAACTAGTACAAATATTTAGAAACCTTTTTAGAAAGTACAAGGGCATTATGGGAATCATACAAGACAAACTCATTAAGAAGAGTCAATACAGATTTTGTAAAAATATATTTACACCACAAACATATGGAATTGAAGGAAAACAAAAACAAAAAAGAAATATAAACCATATAAGAAATATAATAAAAGATATTTCTTAAAAAGATCTACTAGAAGAAAACCTTATTTAGATCTCAAATGCACATAAAAAAACATAATCCAAAGATTGGGTTTATACTTCTTTTATTTTTGAAGATCAATTAAAATACTTATTTTACATGTTTATTAGACAAGATGAGGAAATGTTAGTCGTTGCGACTCGTTGCAAGTATTCCCGCTTATTGCATCACAAAGTTTAATATAGTTTAAATCTATTACGATTTATTAACATCAACCATGTAATATATAGCTGATTGATATATTTTTGTGAGTAGTGATGTACGCCCGCGGCCATTTTAATCATTTTATCCGTATGTAACCTTGCAGGTTGGTGTGAAATGTCAGGGACGTTGCCATGTTATCGGGATACGTTGCATTTCGCAGCCCCCGTACAGCCGATACTCTACCCGATTTTCGTTAAACTCGAGTCTCGAGAAAGGACTCACGAAGGTCGGGTTACCCGATGATCCATGAATTTGAGTTCGCGAAGGATTGCCAGTCAACGACCTCGAAACATGTAAAAAAATATAACTAAAAGACGGTTTATAATTTCTCTCTTTTGGTTTTTTTCAAGATAAATTAAAATACTTATTTTACATGCTTATTAGCGAGATATGAGGAAAATGCGTACTGCCGCGACCAAGCGTATTCCCGCCTACTTCCAGTTCAGGTGGATGGTGCAACAGTAGTTCTCATTCATCACCACCGTCGATACTTAATCGACGGTATGAGGTCGTTGATGGTAAGGAGAAGATGCTCCGCTTCATGGCGGGCTGTCGCCGACATCATCATTCCATCAGCATAGACAACTGTGATTAAGAAGCTCCATCTTCGTGACCATTTTCGAGACCCTTGTTCGATTTATGGAGGACTTTCAGACACGTATGCGAAATGCGATACAGTATCAGTTGGCCGATACCGAGCGATTTGATAGATCACTATGAGGATGATAGTGGATGAGCTACACCGTCAATCACTCATGTTAAGGTCAGAAGGTGGATCCATATAGTCAAACCCCGATGATCTACCCCTGATTGTCCTATTGTGAATGTTCAAATGAGTAAGATCTACTCCAAAGACTCCACAGCAAAGACCTTTGAAGAACCAGACTGGGATTAGTACACTGAAGTGCTCTACTCCCAAGATCACATCTCACCCATATCGACCAAATATCTCAAAGATCACGATGACGACACTAGGTCGCGGATGATCGAGCGTGATTAACACTTTTTTATGTCTTATACTGGATTGGGAATTCATGTTTTTATTTTCTCTGACTTATTTACTATATATATATAAAGATATATATTAGTTTGCTTGTTTTAAAATATTTTTCTTATATAATATGCATGCACTATTGTACTTTTCTTTTGTTTTGTAATCTTAATATATATATTTAAAAGCAAGATATCAAACTCTCAAAATGGAAAAAATTTTAGTTTCAATTTATCGACCATTTAGAGACCATTTGACCAACAATGATATTAAAAATTTTGGCCCGCTTTTGGTCGCAATTTGGTCGCAGAATGATCATTTGGATATTCACGATCACCAAATTCTTTCTGGCCGGGTAAATGGTCGGAAAATAGTCGGAAATGGTTTGTCGGTAACGGTCTAAATGGCCTGTGAATTTGCCGCACTAATTGATTTTGCTCGCGGAAATACCACGACCGGAAAATCATGACGAATAATTTGTCTAATGGTTTACCACCAAAAATATCGCTTACGACCAAAAATTGGTCGGTAATTCGTGATTTTTGTATTGCATATTTTTGGTATCGTAATGTACAGATTCCATAAAAATGTCTGACCTTTCAATGTTAAAAATAATACTAATTAAAGGGTTATTTAATATATATATATATATATATATATATATATATATATATATATATATATATATATAATTACTGATAAACAAGTTTTAAATTTCATCCTGGATTTCTAAAAACATTTGTAATGATAAGTACTTTAAAACTAACAAATACTTTTTTAATATAATGAACTATATCTTTAAAGAACTAAAAGCAATTTTTTAAATAAGATTTGTCAGCCTTTTAATTAAATTATTTTATGAGTACAGTTATTAAAAATAAGTTTAGCTATAAAACAAAGAGTATTGTTGGTCATGATTTTAGGAAATTCTTTTACTTCAAAATGTGCCTTAAAAAAAAAATCAGGTATTTGACAAATTTAGGAAACACGTTTAAAAAAATTATTATTATTATTATTACATATTATTTTAAATAGTTGATAAATTAATTATCTTGAAACAATTTCCATTAAAAGGTAAAAATAATAATATTTAAATACAATTGAAATTTGTATGAATATTTATTGATTTTTACTTGCAAACTTGATATTTATTGATTTTAATACATTAAATATGATTTTAATGGATACTAGTTTCAATCAATAAAATTTCTATTTAAAAAACTTTATGAAACGTTTTTAGTAAAAATATTAATTAATCTAAAAGTGTTTTTAGAAAAATTACCACTTTCCATAACGTACAATGTCATAACTAATCTTTTATATTTTAAAAATGTTTTTTGAATTATGTTAAATACCTAGCCCCTTAATTGGGTTGTTTGACAACTGTTTTCAGTAACACTTTTTGTTCTTCATGATAAAAGAAAACTATAAAACATATTTAATTAATAATAATAACTTTTTTCTTAAGACAAAGCTACAGTGTTTTCTAAATAATAATTTTAATTACTTTTATTTTTTCACTCATTCTTTGAAGATATTTCAAAAAATAATTATATTCAATATGTAAATAAGGAAAATAAATATGAGACATAAAAATTATTTTAAATATTAAACAACAATTTAAAAAAACATTTAGGTATACGAATAAATCCTTTTGATTCTATAAGTTTTAAAAACCATTTCTATGTTTTCCTTTAATTTTTATTTTATAGAAAACAATTTTTAAAAACGGTAACAAACGAGGCTCTTAAGACCTGTTTTGATTGTTGTTCTCGAAAAAAGTTTTAAAGAACTGTTTTTAGTTGTTTTCTGATGGAAAACATTTAGAATAAATTTTAGTTGTTATCTAAAAAAAACCTTAAAACCCAACAAACCTTTAGACTATAAGAAAGAATGGAATAAAATAAAATTGGAAGGAATATAAAAAATATATTTAAATTTAATAAACTAATTATATATGTCAAAATTATTTGATTTGTTTCTATTTATTATATAAATGTTAAAAAATTTAAAAATATGTGAAATTTTGAGAAATCTCAAATACATTTATTTTGTTTTTAATATTTTACAGATTTAAATAAAAACGAAAAATCATTTCCTTTTTAATATTTTTTTCTTTTCCAAGTAATTTCAGTTTGCCTTGGTTGTTTATTTTATTATTTATATATATATATATATATATATATATATATAGCATGCAACCATGGGTGGCTGTGCGACCAAGAAAACCTTGACGACAAAAGGTAATGCCCATAAAAATATATTTATTTACCAACTTTTGAAAAGAATAAAGTGAGAGGGATCATGGAGTCATGGGTGGCTGCTGTTTGCTGAGAAATCATTGGCTGCTCTCTCTCTGGTCTTTAACTAATTAAATCACTGTCGGTTTGCTTGATAGACTATGGCAATATGCAGCTGCCATGCAAGTTCCCACAAACTTCACTTTTCTTTATTTAAATTAATTAATCAATTAATTCATGTTGGGGAACTATTAATGGCCACGGCCATGTAATGGCAGCTCTAATGTTAATGTTTTAATCTAACGCACGTGACACGTGAAAACTTAACTCAGAAATGCTGACTTAGCAACTTTAAGCATAGTGCATGCTTTGTGCAACTATAATTAATTAATTAATTTGTTGGGAAGCTATAATGGCTACTGATCATGCTTTGTGCAGTGTATGACCCTTTTAGGTTTTTTTTCAATTTAATTTTTATAATATTAAGCATCACTACAAAAAGGAAAATCTATGCTGAGGTCTGTAATTCTTGCTTAAAGGTAACACGTGAATATAAATATAGCTAAATAAGATAAACCGTGACAAGCCATGATTATAGATGACGTAAACAAATATTATAGAGGCTAGAAAATCTAGATTACAATGCTTAAGATTTATGACCGTGACCATTTTCATCAGGCAACTAAATAGACTTTATAGCCATTATTAGTGGTAATCCTGGTTATATGATGTTTAAGCCGTGATTAGACATGACCTTTAAATCATGTTTGTTAAAGTAGTTTATGATTATGACCCGAATCCGATACCCTCTTTCGCATTTCTCGAATATGGCCCCTGATGAAAAGCCTAAAACACTCATCTTACACTCATGGTCGCCTGGCCATTTTTCACATTTATTTTATAATAATCTTTATAGTTTCAAGCGCTAGATCCTCGATTTCACACCGTGTGGTTACAGTTCATTGAGCCGAAAGAGCAAAATTTTTAAGCTAGCCGGAACAACGAGAGCGGTGCAAGGAAGTGGATCACACGCCGCGACGTCACCACTCGCGACGCCACCACGCCGCGACGCCACCAAAACCGCGACCTCATCATTTAAAGTACGAATGGCCTCGTAAATCAAGATTTGGAGGCGTACGAAAAGGCACGGAATCTGTGAGCGCATCGACGCAACTCGAGGAAGTGCTCGGATTTGACCGCTTTCTCATAGTTAGATATTTTTGGATAATAGATGATGTTTTTACTACCATCTTTCTCCGAAGGATACCTTAGATCTCTTCTGTAGTTACATCAAAACCCCGTCACATACAATGGATTAAAGCTTCGATCTTCATGTTATTCACTTGTTATTAATTTGTCATATCTACTCTATACCCGCATTTCCAATTATATGATAATGTCTCGGCCAATGTTAGCATAATCGCACCGGGAGATCCGAGATCCAGAGATGAGGGTATCTGGGGATTCGGCAGAGGCTTTTAGCCGATCTTGCTAATAGAGATGGTTCCGAACTCAAGGTGCATTTGGGGTTAGAAATACCCTATGAATGTCGAAATGCAGATAGAGATATACCGATCTTATTCACGAGATAGGCGGATATACCTCGAGAGAGAGATATCTCGTAGGCAAAGATCACCTCGCCTATCGATATTACAA
Source organism: Tetrastigma voinierianum (assembly GCA_016808115.1). Lineage (NCBI taxonomy): Eukaryota > Viridiplantae > Streptophyta > Magnoliopsida > Vitales > Vitaceae > Tetrastigma > Tetrastigma voinierianum. The sequence goes on along the minus strand of JAEQBH010001676.1, from coordinate 138,201 downwards.
ATATATCAATAACAATATCTTTAAAAGAATCCATCGAACGTGATAGGAGATTTAACCCTAGGCGCCAACACCATTAATTCACTAGAATCAATAGCTTAGTTGTAGTTTCCTTACTTAAATTTTTTAATTAGAATCAATTATTCGTATATCACCTCGAAAAGCAACCTCTCGTAGTCAATTCACCTTTCCTCGCTGACGATATCCGTATGCAGTGCTATTATATTACTGGGCCACGCGTACTTGCGCATTACTAGGCATTCATTTTACACACCGCGCTTTCTACTGTCAAGTTTTTAGCGCCGTTGCCGGGGAAAGGTTTAAAGTGATATAGAGAAGTGAGCACATAGATAGTATTCTGAAGTTTTCGTTACTTTTGTTATTTTTTTTTTTTTAAGTGCTGGTAATTTGGTTTTGTTAGTTCGTGTGTTATTGCAGATGTGTTTCATGAGTACACGCTACAAAGAAATCGAATTAATCAACACTGTGATCCTCAGCCGAAGACTTCTCGCATGATCGCACCGAGAACAAAGAGAATGTAATGCATTAGGAATTCCAATAGTCATGGAAAACACTCAAGAACAAGATTTCGCGCTGAACAAACCGGGAATCCACGTGTATAGTCGAATGGGAATCACAAGGAACTAAGCGCCGTGCCATTTTATACACCTCGCACGATCCTTACATGCTATTAGATGAATTGCTTACCACCTCAACAATAATCGCACAGCACGACTAGCCACCGATTCAAGAAACAATTTCGAATCAAGTCACTACAAGACAGATGCTTCTCGTATCATCTTTGTTCCAATAATTACCCCATGAGAACCCGAATACGTTTGACTAACTTCCTCGGGTTTGCGATACTATCAAATACAACAGAGTTACTCAAGAAGCTCTTAAGGTTACGTTGTTCCCACTTTCACTTGGATAGAGCCAAACATCAAGCACCAAATAACCACTCAGATTCCATTACTACATGGAATGATTCGTGCAAAATTCTGACCAAGTTCTTCCCATCGCCGAAAATCGCACAACCTGTGCAAGAAACTAATATGTTCTGGTCAATCAGAGGGAGAATCCAGCGAGTATGACGTTTCATGAATTATCCCGCTAAGTGTCCTCACCACCGACCAACCGTATGGATGCAAGTTCACACCTTCTAATGTCCTGAGAATGCAACCCGAACAATGATGATGCCTCAGTCGGAGGGGATCATCGATGAAGAAACCACGCACTGTAGCGATGAGATATCGGGAAAGATGCCAGAACCAACACTAATCGGGCCTAGAGAGTAAGGCTACACCAAGAACACTATAAAAAATGCACAACGAATTCAACAATCAGAATCATGTCACTGACTAAACAAACAATACAGATATCAGGAACAAAGATGCCAAAGCCGAAACATCACGTGTGTGTAATGGTCGTCATCTTCCACTCCATGGAGTCGCACTCAGTGGAGTGACAAAGATATAGTACGGAATGTCAACAAAGAAACCTTACAAGAGAAGTTAAAGCCCGGGGCACGTGTCCAGCGACCGACCAATCGCGAACAAGAAGGACCGGGATGGGAAACAGCTTATCGGACCAATCAAAATAAGGGTATGAATAACCGTAATAAATTTAATAATCAAGGGTATGGATGGAGGAATAATCAGAACAATATGCCGTCGAACCGAGATAGTGAACCACCTCCTGAGAAGAAGTTGGATTTAGAGCAAGCTCTTGCACAGATGTTAACTTCTCATTCCGCTTTTATGAATGAGACTAAAAAAGCAAACATGCAAATGCCAGCAACTCGCGAAACAATCATAAAGACACCGAGAAGCTTGAGGCACAATGGGCCAAACGGCAACCATACGTAAAGGCAACCGTGGTTCTACCAAGCAATTCGTATAAACCCAGAGGAGAAGCGGAAAGGGTACGCAAAGCTATCACTCTAAGGAGTGGGAAAGAGTTGGAAACTCAAGCCGCTTACCAGCAAGAAGAGAATCTGAAAATTGCTGAGCAAGACCAAAGCATCCCAAAGGACTGGGATGCAAGATGAGCAACCCCGAGATACGAGGAGCACCAAAGATAATAAAGTCGTGGAAGGAACAACGAACAGATAAAACAGATGAACCCGTCATACCAATTCCGTGATCCTCGCAGGTCAAGAGCAGCCAGAAGCAATTTGCAAAGTTTCGACATCTTCAAGAAGCTACATATTAATATACCCTGGAAAATCGAGAACATGCTGGGTTATGTGGAATCTATGAAAAAGATCTCGCGAGTAAGAAGAAGCTGAGGAATATTGGGACCATCGCCTTAACTGGAGGGAAATGCAAAGGTTATCCCGCAAAGAAGCTTCCCCAAAAAACTACAAGATCCTGGTATTTCTGCTATACCGTCTTCTATGTGTGGAACCGCATCCGGAAAAGCCCCAGATTCTGGGAGCGCATCAACTTGATGCCGTCGATGTTTAAAAGGCTGCCGAGAATCGAAATCGACTACAATCGCTCTGCAACTTGCACGGTGTCATACCAACATCCCCGTGGTATAATCGAAAAACGCCCTTGTAAAGTTGGTAAACTGGTCTACTAAAGCAGACTTTGGTCATTCGACATGGAGGAAGACGATCTGCCCAATCATACTGGCAGACCTTTCCTAGCCACAAGAAAAGCTCTTCCAACCACAGAAGGTGAACTCAACCAAGAGTCCAAGGAGACGAGATCACTTTCCCATGTCTTCCAACCTAATACACCCAGACATTATCCAGCACATAGTCTCACAATCTCATTACAACATATTGTGCGACACAAAACTGTGGCGCTCATGATCAATGTAAAGACACCGAAGGCAAGGGTGGAATGTAAGAATATTTCATCCACCTTGAACACGTGGGTGAGCATTATAAAGGATGCATAAGCATTTCAGCTCTTCTAATCATGTCGCAAAGTGAGATTCAGGGTCGTCGAGCTAACGACATTAAACATAGCGCTTCGGGAGGAAAACCCAAGGCTCTAAACTTTCTCAGCCAGCTCCAAATTCTATTGTTTATTTTCTCGCAATTTTAGGTTTCTCGCTTTATTTGTGATCGGTAGCTCGCTCAGGTGTTTACTTTCGTGATGCGCGATGCAAAATGTGGGGAGGATTCGCCCAACCACGCACACAAGCCCATAGAGTCACAAGTACGAGAGGGGGCATGTTCATGAAACTTCCAATATGCTCGAATTTTTTCGCCACGCCGCGACATGGACTTCCTCGCACGCCACGACGCCAAATTAACACTCTCCGCCACGTCAAGCGACGCGGTATTTTCACGTCACGCCAAATTAATAAACCACACGTCAGCGACGCGGTATTCACGCGACGTCATCAGACACTCTCCGTCACGCCGACGCAGTATTTCCACGCTATACCGCTACTTCGCATTAAGCCTTCGCCACGCCACGACGCATCCTCCACGGGCCGCGACGCCATTTTAATACGACTCACGCCGCGCATACGGGATTCCAACGCCGCTAGACGCGGATAAATCCACTCTCCGCCACGTCAGCGAGCCGCTGCCTACACGCCGCGACGCTACCTGAAGCTCCGTCACGTCGCGACGCGGACCTCGCACGCCGACGCGGCCTCGCCAGCCCAAGAATGCTCATTTTGGCCTTCATCTCACACCTCACCATCTGAACCCTAGCACCCGCGCATTTCATTGCCCACCGACTCCGCCGGCTTCCCATTCCACCGGCCGCCGCCATCCATCGCCACCGCACTACTCCGAGTTCATTCAGCCAACCGCCGTACTGTCAGTCAGGGTAAATTCTCAACAGGTTTTTGGTCTCTAGTGTCTGTCAGATTCTAGGTACCCAGTAATTTATAAAGTGGTTTCCTCGTGGTCTACTAGTGTTCATTTAGGTATCAACTGTTAGCTTAGTCTCTAGTCTCGAGTCATAGTTAGTTTCATTTTAGCACATTACGTGCTTGTATCTTTGTCCAAGTCAGTAGGTGCCCACTTTGGGGCCACTACCACGTGTTCTAGGTCAATATAAACCGTAAGAGGTCAAGCCGCGTTTTAGCCTGCCAAATGAGGACCCGACTTACATTCATGCCTCGCGGCTTGGTAACATAGTGCTACGAGCCGTTTGGCACCATTTGCAAAACCGCTGCTCATTAAAGAGAAGGGTTTCTATCACCCCTGATGATTTCTTCGAAAGACTATTGAGGCTATGGTGGCGTGTTATGCCAACTCTCGCCCAAATGGCCATGAGTTTAGCCCGAGAATTTTACGCCAACCTTGTCCTCGTGCGGTCCGGTGCGGCGTATTGGCCGACTTCAAGTGAGTCGATCAGCTTTTATAATTTAGAGTATGTACTGCTGGGCTCCTTTGATCAGCCTACGTGAGCACTCTGAGCCACCCGAGGTCATCCGCATATCGACCAAAGGCCTGAAGAGCTGAGGATCAATAGTGCCAAATAATGCGAAGAAATTTTAAGGGCTAAGCATTTGCCTTCTATTCCCAAGGTTTGGCATCACTATCACTTCAAGGCCTTATCCCACGACTAATGTGTGAGGTGACAAATTTCAAATGCGGCTCCCCGCTTAATCTCGCCATTATCCAGATGTTCATTCGATAGTAAAGGTGTTATGAGGATGCGATCCTCTATAACCGGACGCAAATGAACCTTAAAATTCCTTTCTGATCTTTGGCTTGTGCAAACAAGCCGGGGTGCCTCTTGACGACAATGAGGCCTGGCTTCATCCGATTAAGGCCATATCGCATTGCCGGGACACACCTCGGTGTCCCGTAACCCGAGGGTCTACGACCGCCACTGAGCTCCCCGATGAGGACTAGCTCCCGATTATCGGGCTCGCTATGGATTCCTAGGCGACACCCAGGATGACATAGGCCAGTCCTCTCACCCATCACCACCACTCTCGCCTCACCCAATTCTCCAATTACCACCCTAAAGAATTTCAGCGGCCGTTTTCTCCCTCCTCCTTCATCGATTCGCGAATCCGCAGCCTTGACCACCGAGCGCTTTGACGCATTCTCGATGAGACCCAAGAGCACCGAGTCCTCACCTGTGATATGGAGGTGCTGGGCGTACCGACACGCAGTGACACCCGCTCAATCGTGACCATCATTCACAAAGAAAGAACTAGCCTACGCAGCCTAGCTCACCAAATTGCTTTCCACCGCCTCACCACTTCCACCGCAGCTGATCTTCGGGGGAGTCCCCTTACTCTCTATTGTTTATATCTTACCAGTGAGGACACTGGATATTTTAATTGGGAAAAGGATGTGGTACTGCGTTTTGATCTGCGTATTGCTGTTTCGATTTCCGTAGTATGCGCGATTTTTAGTTTGTTCCGCATATTAGTTGTGTTTTGTTTTTGTATTGCATGCGCTATTGGTGGTACAGTTTAGTTTTAGTTTGTTTTACATCACACTTCATGCTAATGAGTCATGTGTTAGTTGTTCAAGGTGTTTTAGGACATTTTCGTGATGTAGTGATCGTGATACATGTGTGCCATATTTTTGGATATTGAGGACTAATTTTGACTGAGTTCACTATAAACTTGTTCTAAAATGCATACATTTGCTTGATGCTCTGCATCAGGTTGAATAGTTGAAAAGGCTAGTGACCCAACCTTTGTGTAGTCAAGAAACCACTCAAAACCCTATCACACTCACACACTAGTGACTTCAGAGTATGTGTTAGGTGCCAACCAACTACCAAAGTTCGATCAACCTAGGGAGATTCGAACTATTTGAGTGACGTGGACACCGTAATCAAAAGAGGGATTGCCACGAGCCCCAACCAAAAAGAGAAAATACAAAAACAATAGAAAAGAGAAAAAGAAAAAGAAATATGACAAAAATAGTTTGGTGCAAAGAATAAAGCTTTTATTCATCCAATCGGAACTTTAGTACGCTCCGAGGGGCCTATAAAGCCTGGGGCGCCTCGAGCCAACCGGGCCGGACATTGACTTCACCGCCGCTACATGGGACAGAAGATGGATCATCTACGTAACCAGGGCCTGAAGCTCGTCGAGTGTTCGAGGTGAAGTTTGAAGGGAATTGAATGCCCGTGCCCTTAACCAACTGGTGGGGAGTCACCAATGGATCCCCGCTTGCTGTGAACACTCGTTAAAACTTTTCTTGGCACTAGGTCTTCTTCCATTTTGTTTTAGGTACGTAGGAAATTTCTAAGTATGAGGACATGACAAATGGGTGCCTTATCCTTTCCTAGTTACTTCTTCCTAATAGGCTTAGCCGAAAGCCTGCCTGGGGTACTCTGAACTTAGCATATTCCTGAGGTCATTCACTATAAGCACATAGGGATTTTGGGAAAGGCTATTGAACACCATGGGATTTGATGCACTAGTCGCTTCACCTATCTCAATCGACTTAATAAAGTCAAAGATTCGATGCCTTCACCGAACATCGAGCAAACAAAGGTATGTGAGTCGCCCAAATTGATCCCCTATTTTCAAAGATGTGACTCACTGTCTAGTATTAGTTACATTGTGTCGAGTGTGTCCCATTCAGAGCCGGTTCTGCTTTGAGACAAGGAAGAAACTAAGCTCGGGGTGATGAGTGCCCAAAACACTCATCTTATACCCATGCCTGCTCATTATTTTTCAGCATTTATTTTATACACTTTATAGTTTCGGGCCAGGATCCCCGATTTTGTGTCCGGTGTGGTTACTGGGTGTCCATTGAGCGTAAAGAGCAAATTGGGAAGGGGGCCAGAACAAACGAGGAGCAGTGCAAGAAGTGATCGTCACGTCGCGACGTACACCACGTCAAGGACGGCCACCAAAATCCGCACCTCATCATTTAAAGTATCAATGGCTCCGTAAATTGAAGTATCGGAGGCGACGAGAAAAGGCACTAATCAAAGAGCAGAGATCGACGTAAACTTGAGAAGTGCTCGAGATTCGACCGCTTCTCAGTTAGATATTATTTCGGGATAATATGATGACATGGTTACCATGCGCAATTTGATCTTTCTCCGATGATGTTCTAGATCTCTTCTAGTGGTTGGCATCAAACCCTTCGCATACAAATGACAGCTTCGATCTTCTGGCGTTATACTTATAGCTAATTCAACATACTCTATACCCGCATTTCAATTATAAGTGATAATGTTCCGCCAATGTTAGTATAATCGCATTGAGATCCGAGATCCGGTATATTGAGGGTCTGTGATCCTCGGTAGAGTAGCCTTAGCCGATCTGCTATTAGAGATATTCTCAACCCATATGTGGTACTGGGGTTAGAATGACGTATACTTTTAACATCGAATGAGAGCAGAGATATATACTGATTCTATTCACCTAGATAGCGGATATACCTCGAGAGAGGATAAGCAAGATCACCTCGCCATTGACATATTACAAATATATTGAATGTTATCTTAGGAAAAGTAATCCATTGAATGTGATAGTGGAGATTTAACCTTAAAGTACAACACCATTAATTCACTAGAATCACAGCTTAGTCAGAAGTTTCCTTACTTAAATTTTAATTCTAGAATCAATTATTCGATATTGTTCGAAAAGCGTAACCTCTCGTAGTCAATCTCACCTTCCCCGTGATCGATATCCGCACGCTAAGTGCCACTATATTACTAGCTACGCTATGCACTTCGCGCACATAGGCATTCATTTTACACACCGCGCTTCGGCCCGTCATCCCGCCTATAGTCCCACCGTACAACCATAGGGGAAGATACGGTAGAACTCCACTTTGCTGAGGGAAGTAAACACATGCATTAATTTAATATCCTAATTATATATAAAAGTCCCACTATATATATAGATAAGGACTCATAAAGTTCGATACAACATCGAGCATTCTAAGAAAGATTTGTGAATTTAGAGGTACAAGTAGAGATGAATAAGTTCAATACAACAAAACAAAACAGGAGAGATGCGAGTAGTGTACCGCAATGGACGGGAAGAGAGCAGGCGAATCCAAGTACAATGCTTTTCTACGAACTCAGTTCGGGACCTAGGGAACGACCACTTAAAACAATAATGTGAGATAATAACCCGAAAGTGAGTAGATATAGTTTATAATGAAAATAACATTCTTTTATTTGCAAAGATTTCTTCTCAAAACCTTCGTCCACTCTTTTTAAAGTTTCCCGCTTAGGAAACATTTCACAAAAAACCAACTTAAGCCCCAAATCCAAACATATATAAACTATGCTCAAATAATTTAGCCGGCTAACAATGCCGTTAAGAAACATAACCGAATCGCATTGCAACATGTGTTTAACTCAGTAAAGTATGAGTAGCCACCATGTAATGGGGCAACCATGAAATGCACCATAACCATAAGTATTAAAATAGTTATACCATATTCGTAAATCAACAAAGGCATCATACCATAAAAATCTTATCATAAACCGTCAAGCTCCGACTACGACACCGCGTGGTAAGGGTAAGGGGCAGGTAACCTGGGCAACAATCACAAACCCTCCTACACACTAAACATCACATCATCACATGGCAATCCAATAAACTCCAGTAGACCGCCATCACGCGCAACTAATAAACTCTGTGTAGACCGTCATCACGTGGCAACCAATAAACCTCCGTAGACCCGGTCATCACGCAACTAATAAACCTCCGCAGAATCCTCCCGCCATCACGTGGCACCTGAAGAACCTCCTAAACCTGCCATCAATGGCACCTAATAAACCCGCGGTGGAACCCCGCATCGCGCTTATCAATAAAAATCGCTCCTTGCTCACATGTACTTTCCACAACGAGACGCAGTCATTCCACAAAATCTCAAGATCCATTTTTTAAAATAATAGTTTTTTAAGGTGGTTTACAACCTCAATCCACGCATCGTAATATTCAAATATCATGTGACTTGTCCACTTAACTCAAAAGACAACTTCCAACGCTTAAATAAGTCGATAAAATTCACACGTAAATGATAACTTGTTTTATAAGGAGACCGATAATCACATTTGTATGCAACCAACCATTTGATCAAACAAAGATATATGTAAAATATTTTAACGCGAATAGATATATCAACATAATACCCCAAATAATTTAAAAACGTAAAAACCACTCATTAGCGTAATTATAGACGCCGTCCCGCCCCGGCAGATCGCCTCTACCGGCGTGAGTGCCCGTAATACAAATAAACACCACTTAGCTCCAAATAACCGAACTAACAATACTGGGATGCCCGAAGGCATTAGAATAACTTTTGTGACTATGAAACCATCCAAATCTGACTCAGACAAGTCCACTACACAAGGTGCCCTATAGGCTCTAAGACTCAAAATTGAGGTTGACCCTAAGCTAATTTCTAAATTGAACCTTCAATAATTCATAAAAACATCTAATTTCACTAATCCAACTTCAATTTTGCCAAACTTGACCAATTGATACTCTATTTCAACCCAAACTTCTCGGTAATTACCCGAAACAACCTAAAAATGGAAAACTAACCAAACGATGTCCAAAATTTACAAACCATATATCGCGGAAGCCCGAGACCGGGGAACCGCGGCGGTACCATTACCTTGGTCCAGCCCGGTTTGTGGTGGCCAGAAAAACCTTCGATCGACAGTCGACTTTGTTTTTTGTGTGTCTTTCAAGCGGTGAAGATTACGCAAAAGGGACCGCAGTGAGTTCGGAGGTCCAAAAATGGTGGAAAGGAGGTATGGGTCGGCCTGAGATGGCCGGAAAACACAAAAATCCGGCGACCCAAGTTTGCGGCCGCCGCCGCCTTCGCCGGTCCGGTCAGATGCGTCGGCGGCTGGCGGAAGCGAGAAATTTTCTGGCATTTGCGTCTCGCGTCCTCCTCCTCCACGGCCGGCGCGTGTGCAAGGTCCTGGTAAGGCGAAATCGCCTCACGGCTGAAACTTGAACGGCCTGAAAATGGGTCAAAACGACCCAGTTTGGTGCTCACGGGTTTGGGGAGTTTTTCTAGGGTTTTTGGAGCTCAAAATGAGTGTTTAGGGCTAGGGTTCCCTTTGGCACACAAAGTTATGTATATATAGGGCTTAGGGTCGCTTTCAGGTAAAACACTGAAGATAGCTTGGACCTTCACTAAAACCTTCTTTGTTTGAACTCCCGAGTGCGTAACTACATCAGTAAGTCGGATTTTGACATTGACCGTCCCCATGAACTCGTATCGACAAGGCTACGAAATGATGTCTTAATCGACCAAACTATGCATCCTTGAAAAGTCTTTGATCCACATACTAAGTGTTGGTGAACCTAGTCGACTTGGTGGCTTGATGTTCTGAGCTTGTATTATTTGAGTACGGGTCATTTACAATCTACCCACAATAAAGAAAATTTCGTCCATGAAATTCGTACCTGTGTCATGGAAGAGATGAAGTCTTGGCTCCGGCATTTGGTCCTCCCGGCTCCCGAGTCGCCTCTTCGCTAGGTGGTTTCTCGAGGACTTTCGCGCTGGGATATTGTCTTGTTGCGAAGCCTCTTCTCTTCTCACCCGGAATGCGCTGGTTGCTCCTCGTGGGATAGGGTCATCCCTCATTTCGATCTTTGGCGTCTCTGACACATGTGAGGAATGGGATATACTTGCGGAGCGTAGAGATGTGGGAAAACATTATGGACTCTAGAAAGCTCCTCAGAAATGAGTCTAATCCCATAGAAGCCCTTTGGACCCTATCCTCTCAACAATCTCAAAGGTCCAATGTAGCGAGGACTTAGCTTCCCTCGCTTCCCAGCGTATCACGCCCTTCCAAGGAGAGAGCTTCAAAAACACTCGATCTTCAACCTCAAACTCAAGATCTTTCCTTCGCTTATCCATAGCTCTTTTGCCTATCTTGAGAAATTTTGCTTTCAACGTACGTATAATATTAACCTTGTCCATGTTGTTTGTACAATCTTAGGACCTAGTAACTTCCTTTAGCCGGTCTCATTCGACATAATGGAGTGCGACATTGTTTCTGTCTGATACCTCCATGGGTGACATCTCGATGCTTAAGTGATAGATTTGTTGTTATAAGTGAACTCTGCCAAAGGTAGATATTCATTCCAATGTCCCTTGGATTACGGTGCGCATGACCTCTCAACATATCCTCTAAGATTACGAATAGTCCTCTCAGATTGCCCATCCCGGTCTGAGGTGAAGCGGTACTCAAATTTAACGACACTGGCTCATTCATCAATCTCTTCCAGGAAACCTCGGGGTGAATCGTGGATCTCTATCGGAGATGATCGACCTGCTTGGCACCCTGAATCTGAGCTCACTATATGATTCATGAGTTCGTAGTTACGAGGGGAAAACTTCTCACGAATATGTAGGAAATGCGGACTTGGTGAGTCGATCAGCTACTACCCCAAATGCTAGTCATGTCTCTGAGTTGTGGGAGGGAGCTTGAATACAAAATCCATTGTGATGTGCTCCCATTTCCATTCTGGAATGGGTAAGGGCTGCAGAAGTCCAGAAGGCTTTTGTCTCTCTGCCTTTACTTGTTGACAAACTAAGCACTTGGATACATACTCAACAACCTCTCTTTTCATCCACGACCTGATAATATTCCTTGATGTATAGTACATCTTGGTACTACCGAGGTGCATAGCATAAGCGGAACTATGGGCTTCCGATATCGCCTTTTAACTCTTAATTTATTTGGAACACAAGTCTAGAACCAATCACCAAGGCTCCATCGTCTCTGATAGCAAAATCTTCTGTTCCCCTTCTTCGACCTTCCTTCTCATGCCCATCAAATAGGGATCTTCTAGTTGTGCCTCGAGAATTTGATCTACAAGCATCGGTCGTAGTTGGAAGGCCCAGCAAAAGTGCTCTGAAACATGCATCCCCAACTGACACCCAACTCTATAATTTGACCATCAAGGAGTTTATATGGTGCACTCTGGGCCAAAGGCACTGTGGGTTTCACCTTTCAGGCGTCGCCGCTACATTCGCCTTACGGATGGTAGTCGATAGTCACGATCATAATCCTTAAGTAATGGCTTTCCATCCCACCTCCTTTTCCTTAAGTTTAACTCTTTGCGGGTAAACAAATATTTAAGGCTCTATGGTCGGTAAATATCGGCACGTCGCCGTCTGAAGTAATGCCTCCACGTCTTCAATACGAAAATTCTTTACTTGATAAGTTCAGTCATGGGTAGGATAATTTAGCTAGTGTTTCTTCGAAGCTATGCGGAAGCATGCGCCACAACTCTCTTATGTTGCATCGACACGCAGCCTAAACCACGATATGAAGCATCGGCGCAAACTCGAACCCCTCGTTTCCTCACGGCAGTAATCGAACGAGTGATGTTAACCTTTGCTTCAGTGTTTGGAAGCTTCCCTTACACCTGTCAGTCCACTCAAACTTAACTCCTTTCCTAGTCAACCCATGAAGTGGTCCTGCTATCTTTGAGAACCCTTCTATGAACCTGCAGTAATACCCTGCTAATCCTAGGAAACTTCGCATACATCCGTAGTGGGTTGCTCGGTCGCCGCGCCCACCTTACGAGTCCGCATAAAATGCCATCGACGGACCGCAGCGTACGAAATCCACGGCCGGCTCGACCGAAAACTCACATTTGTTGAACTTGGCATATAAGCGATCTTGAAGCACGTTTGTAACGCAAACCCAAATGTCTCTCATGCTCGACTCGCTCCTCGAGTACACGAAGATATCGTCGATGAAAACGATGACAAATCGATCAGTATGAATGAAAGAACCGGTTCATCAAATCCATGAAAACTGCTGGGGCATTGGTGAGTTCGAAAGACATCACTAGAAACTCATAATGTCCATATCTCGTCCTGAACGTCGTCTTAGGAATATCCGATTCCCTAATCCTTAATTGATGGTACCCTGACCTCAAGTCAATCTTGGAGAACACTTTCGCACCCTGGAGCTGATCAAATGAATCATCAATCGGCAAAAGGATATTTAATACGAATGGTGACCTTGTGTTGTCATAGTCCACACACAACCTCAGTACCATCTTTCTTCTTCCTGAATAACAGAGCGCTCCCGAGTGGAAATCACGAGCCTAATAAATCCCCCATCCACATTTCTTGTAAATTTGCGCCTTCAACTCTTTCAACTCGTAGGTGCCATTCTATAGAATTAGTAAAGAGTTAGGAGGTACATGCGGAACTAAGTCGATGGGAATCTGTCTCGTTACGGAGGTAGACACCGGAAGATCGTCATGAACACATGAATTCCCTCACTGTGCATCCTCGATCTCCTTCGCCGGCTCGCGATAAACTCGTGAGCTGGGTACCCCTTACAACCTTTTTGGAAGTAACCATCTAGCGGAAATGGCGAATCGAACGCCCGAGCGCTCGCCTCCGTTCTCCTAGAGATTACTCTGGTAGTCGTCGTCCCAGTATCACCTCCTTGCGGAAACAATCCATGAAGCATAGTTTTGGAAGCAAGCCCGATCCATCACAGAAGTCACATCCGACCCTTGAGATCTATTACTATCAAATGTGCTTCCATATCTTGACCCTGTTAAGCAAAGCTACCCTTAAGCATGCGGCTGGGCCGTAGGGACTCTCTGTGGGTGTAGCAATCTCAACCATGACGAGGCCGGAGTCGCCTCGGCTCGTGTAACATACTCAGTGAAACCAAGATGTGTTGGCCATGGATCGATGGTACACGTGCATCGTCTGGAAATGAATAATGTACTGTCACCCCGCGTCGGGTGGCAGTGCCTCTATTTGGTCATCGCATAAACCACGCCTCTAGCGGGTGGGTCGATCCTCGTCCCTGCCTCTGGCCATTTGGTGCGAGGCTGGCACATCTGTCTTGGAAGGAACCACCCAGAGTGCCTTTTTGTCTGCGTGTCAGGTCCCAGTGTCCACTAGCCAGCTGGAGTAGAGGCACGCGGATTACGGGACTCTAGTCTTGGGTTTGGACCCTCGATAGGCAGTCCCTCTTGAAATATCCTGTCTGCCTTGAGAAAGCATGTATAATCCAGCTGCGGGGTCCATCGCGAACCTTGCGCATCGTCATAGCGAAGCGGAAACCGCCTCGGTCTGCAGACCCCTGAAAATAGCTACTGCCACTGCTCACTGGTCGAAATCCAGGCGTGTGTGTCCCGCCTCTGCAGACATTGCCGTGGCACCACGTCATCCCCATGGATCCTCTCTGCCGCTGAGTCCCGGAGGCTGAAGCTTGCACCCCTCTTGGGCGATCCACTGTGGGGCTCCTTGAAGACAATCCATGTCGGTATGACCAGCGCACAGTGGCGTATGAGTCTGTCTCATCTGCCTCTGGCGGGAAAAGTCTCGTCGGCCCAGTACGTGGGATGACGGACCACGAGAGGCTCAAGCTATCGTCTCAACTTGACCAGTGAGAAACCTCCTGCTGCGACTTCATCATGACCAAATTTGAAGCGAAATCTCGATAACTCTGAACTTTGCGCTCGTACTCGAAGCGTCATACTACCACTGAGTGAGTGTCTCGAACTCTCGGCCTCTTAGTCGACAAAGTGGGACGAAAACTTCGGTGTAGCGGCGCGGGCGTGCCAGGGTGTGACGTTTCTAGTCCTCTCCGCCACGCGCCCACTTCCTTGCATTACCCCAGAGGCAAAAGCCCGGCTATCGACTCTTGTCCTCATGGGACCGGCATACCCTCGTCTAGAATCTTCTTTGTGTCATCTAACCAGAATAGGGCCACAATGGGATCCGTGGAGCCATCATAACCCACTGCTCCAAGTCTACGAGCCTGATCAACAGTACTACCAGTGAACCCACTCCTCTCGATGATCGAGCGAGCTGGGCAAGTTTTCCCTCGTAGTTAAAGATTTCTTTTTGGGCTTTCCATAGAAACTCTTTGGGATACGTCTACCTTTGAAGAGCGGCTGGGAGGCTTTATTCCCCGAGAATCAAAGAACGAGAATCGATCCCAATGATAAGGTTAGGAAGGTATCTGAAAACCTTTGGATGAGTCGCACGTGATATACTGACGAGATTTAGAAACCTAGAGCTCACATTAGTGACATGACCAGGCCGGATAACCTCGATTTCCGGGTGGTCCCTTTAGTGAAGTCCCAGCTGTCTGATCCACTAGGGAGATGCGGGTGGAACCGCTGGGAGGAAACACATGCATTAATTTAATATCCCGGTATATATGAGGCACACTACGTATAGATAAGGACCCGTAAAAGTTCGATACAAATATCGGAACATTACAGAGTATTTGTGAATTTAAGTGCAGTAGAGATGAATAAGTTCAACCTGTAAAAACAAAGCGGTAGATGCGTGGAGTAATACTGCGGTATGTAGGAAGAGCGGTGTCGAATCGCGCGAAATAAATATCTGGTATGCGGACTGGGGGCGAATTTAAAACAATAATGTGAGATAATAAATCTCAGTGAGTGGCATAGTTTATAAGGAAAATAGCATTCTTTTTTATTTTCAAAGATTTCTTCTCTCAAAACCTCGAATCCGCTCTTTTAAAGTTTCCCAGGATTTAGGAACATTTCACAAACCCAACTTTACCCCAGAATCAATAATATATAAATAAATAACAATGATTATGACAAATATTAAGAGAAAACTATAATGAGTTGTACACAGCTTATAAAGTCAATCATAAAGCATGTATAGCCACCATGTAATAAAGTAACCATGAAATGCACCATAACCATAAGTATTAAAATAGTTATACCATATTTAGAAATCAATAGCGTACCATACCATGTACCCATCATAAACCGTCGGTAAGCCCGACCTCACGACACCGTGGCAACTAATAAACCTGTGGTTACACCCGGCCATCACGTGGCAACTAATAAACCTCTAGGTGGGCAGGCCATCACGTGTAGCTAATAGCCTCCGGGTAGACAGGCCATCACGTGCGGCTAATAAACCTCCCGAGGAATTAGACGGCCCATGTGATGGCAACTAATAAACCTCCGGGTGGGCCAGGCCATCACGTGGCAGCTAATAAACCTCCGAGGTAGACTGGCCGCCTTTATGGCACCTAATAAACCTCGGGTAAACACAGCGCGTCACGTGGCACCTAATAAACCTCGGGTGAACCTGGCCATCAGTGGCGATGATAATCGTTCCCTTGCTCCGCATGTACTTTCCTCACAATACCCAGTATCGAGTCATTCCACAAAATCTCAAGATCCTTTTTTTAAAACAATAGTTTCAGGTGGTTTTTACAGCCTCGATCCACGTACCAGAAATATTCAAATATCAGAGACTCATCCGCGAACTCGGTCCCTGACTTCCAAACGAGTTAAAATGTTGACAAAATTCACATGAAATGATAACATTTCTGTGAGGCCAGATAATCACATTTGTATGCAACCAACCATTTGATCAAAGCATTATATATGTAAAATATTTAATCAGACTAGATATATCAACACCAATACCCCAATCTGACTTTAAAAGCGTATAAACCACTCACGGACTATAGATGCTCCCGGAGTCCTTACTCCCTGGGATGTCTCGATAAACTTGAGTGCACCTTAATATAAATAAAAACACCACTTAGGCTCCGATAAGCTGGAACCCAGCTGACATTGGGATGCCTGAAGGTGTAAAGGCATAAACTTTTTAGAACTATGAAACCGCATCAAATCGGACTCAGGCAAGTCGATTACACGATTATTGCCCTATAGGCGGTACTGAGAAATTAGGGCTTTTCACGAGAGCTAATTTCTCAAAATTAGGCAAGTCGATAATTCATAAAAGCATCCAATTTCACTAATCCAACTTCAATTTTGACAAACTTGACCAATTGGTACTCTATTTCAGCTGAACTTCATTAATTACGAAACAACCTAAAAATGGAAAACTACAAGCGACGTCAAATTTACAAATACATATATCAGCGGAAATCGAGACCGGGGAACACGGCGATTACCATTGCCTTGGTCAGCCAGTTCTTTGTGGTGGCGGTAAAGCTTCGATCGGCGAGTCGACCCGACTTTGTTTTGTTGTATCTTTCAGCGCGGTGAGGATTACGCAAAAGGGACCCACGGAAATGAGTTGAGGTCCAAAATGGTGGAAAGGAGGTATGGATGCGCTGAGATGGCGGAAAACACAAAATCCGGTGACCCGAGTTTGCGCGCCGTGTGTCGCCTTCGCGGGCCCCGTCCAGGCGAGTCCGGCGGTGGCCAGGAAATTTCTGGGGCTGCGTCTCGGCGTCCTCCTCCTCCTGGCCGACGCGCGTGTGCAAGGTGGAGTGACGGTCGCCTCCACCGGTTGAAACTTGAGCGGCACGAAAATGGGTGAAATGACCCGGTTGGGTGCTCACGGGTTTGGGAGTTTTTCTAGGGTTTTGGGCTCGAAATGAGTGTTTGGGGCCTGGGAGTTCCATTGGCACACAAAGCTATGTATATATAGGGCTTAGGGTCGCTTCGGGTAAGTCTTGAGAAGGCAGCTTGGACATACTAAAACTCTTCTTGTTTGAACTCCACCGAGTCGTAGCTTTCCCTATCAGTAAAGTGAGTTTTGACCCGTTCAACTCGTCTATGAACTCGTATCGACAAGGCCTACGAAATGATGTCTTAGTCAACCCAAAACTATGAATCCTTGAAAAAGTCAACTTTGGTCCACATACTAAGTGTTGGTCAAACCTAGTCAACTTGGTCAAACGTGTTACAAACTTGTATTATTTGGTACGGGTCATTACATTGTGTATGTGTGGGTATGTCCCACATCAGCGAAGAGGAGAGTGCAACACTTACTTAAAATATTGATAGACTCCAAAAACACTCAAGAGGGATGAACTAAAGAATAATGTGATGAGCTTTAAACTATATACTTAAAGTCAAAGATGATACTTGAGCACTTAGGGCATCTTGGGCCTTTAAATTGAAACAAAAGCCCAACCCGAAATTACATTTTGTGTTATTGTGACACCCCAAAACCCGAGGGTCCGTTGACTACCCGTCAACCCGCGGAATACTCGTGAATGTCGGGTGACCCGACATTTTTCATTTAAAATCGCAAGAGTCTCTCTTGTACCTGGGAGTCACCCAAATACAAAACCTCCGTACAAACCTCGTCCCAAAACAGCCCCAATATACAAGCCTATGATTAAACCCGCCACTCAGGTCCATAAAACCAATACTCATAACAATGTATATATCTAACTATCCAACCATAGTTCAAGAGTTCAAATTTACTTATACAAATATCATATATTAAAATTAAAACAATTCTAATACATGTAATACTTCATAACCCAAAGCCACAATCCGGCTTTTTTCTAAACCTTAGTCTCTAGAACGAGCCGTCCTGACGCTCCCTGTACCTGTAAAATAGTATCCCTCGACAGAGTGAGCTAATGCTCAATAGTGGAATCACCCTAAGTGGGCTATTCTCCACCTAAGTGCATATGCAATGCTCCAAAGTAAACACACATTCATGCAAATGCATGATCCTACTTGAATGTCTAACTGACCATCTCACACCCCGAGTCATCACCGACTCCCTCACACTCGCCTAAGCCTCGTATGAGAATTATTATGTTTATTTGTGGACAACCCTCCGATGTATATATATATTAATTGGGTCGTCTCCGACGATTGATATTATTTATGGACTACCTTCCGATGTATATTAATTGGGCTGCCTCCTATTTACTGATTACTTTGCATGGACTACTCCGATAATTATTATTATTTAGACAACTCCAAACAATTTTCTAGACTCATCTCATGCACCTACTCCTATCGTCCTAGGTCCGAGTGTATATGGAATGCATGATGTCACCCCATTACAATATAACATGCAAATATATAAACATGCATATATTCACATAAAAATTAAATCACACAATCATGTTATGTAATTTCGCATTTCATCACATCAAAATTAGCTCACATGGGCTAATGATCAAACACGAGCAATTCTACTTGAATTACCCGACCAAACACATTAATTCACAAAAATTATTTTGTGAACACTATTCTCGAGAATAGTGAAACCCTACTACTATTCTCGAAAAATCACACTCGTTTGCTCAATGTGCTGTGAACTCCAAATTTCACGGCCATTTCCGGCCTTATACACATCAAAATACAATTTATCCAATAATTTCCAACATAAACAGCCCCAAAAGCCGTGGACAGTCACGGATTATGCAATAAATTCCATAAATTTTTCACACATCGGTCCCAAGTTTTGGGACCGATCAAACGGCCGTTCAAGGCCTCAAACCATCCGAAACATTGTAAAACACTTAAATAAAGTGTAAAACCCAAGTAGGGAGGAACCCCTACCTCACGGAGTTTGTCAAAACTCCTCAACTGTGTCCACGCTGCAGTCGCCCGCTGCAGAGCAGCCTTTCCTTCTGCCCCTCGCACTTCTCGACGGCCGGATTGGCCAAAACTTCTGTAGTAGAGAAGTCTAACCTTCTCTCACTAAAACACCATTTTTTTGGCTACTGGAGCTTTTCTGGTTCAATTCACGTTTTTTTTTGCCTTTTTGAATTGTGGAAGACAACACTATTGAGTGTTTTGTCTTTTTCCCATTTAAACAATTCCATTAATACCCGTTATGTCCTTTTCCCGCTTTCGACATTCACACTATCTCTAAATTCATTTTCATCATTTCTCTACTCACGTCACTTGCTAAGACATGAGTATTTATATGTGACTTTCGTCAAGATCGAACGCTTTATCAAGACCCGAAATGCGATGCCTCAAAACGTGCCAATTCCGACGTCTCCTGACCACGAAATTAGACGTGCTAGTTAGATTTCCGTGAGGCGATTCCAATCCAAGTGGAAATCCATTTCTTCATCCGAGATCTAGAGAATAAATTCCGATTTTAACCGAAATTACCATTTTCAGACTCAAAATTACGATTTGCCATTTTTCCGTAAATTGAATTCTCTCAGCGTCTTACGCTATGCCTGGGTGTGATGTGTTTATGCCCAAAAGATGTTTTTTTTCAGCGGTTACTACTCTTCACATTCTTTCGCACCTCTTCACTCTCTTTAAATTAAAGACATTCTCAACAATAAATTAATTGGCTTGCAAAAACAATTAATTAGGATTTTGTTGTATCCTGAAAGTGTTTTCCCAGATTCCCTTTTTTTTGCACTAAACTGTGGGGGCGAAATAAACACTTAAAAGATAATGATTATTCAAGCCTCAAAATTCATACTCAATTCCCATATCAGATTGTTTCTAACAATTTTTAAGTGTTTATTTGTCTGTCCACCATGGACAAACATACTAATTCCGCATTCAAGGTCATGAACTAAGACTTCATAAAACTGACTAATGATAAAACAATCACTACTCAATGATAAGATACCTCCGCCGCTTGAAAGCCGTATATGTGTCTGATCCGAACCTGGTCACGTATTCCACTCTTCTCCTGATGAAACCGAAAATGTCAAAGAGGAACGTACAAAACGTCAAGAGGACGAATTGCTATGCCGAGGACACATTCTCAACACACTTTCAAATCGCCTATATGACTTGTTCACTTTAGTTTAGTCCCCTAGAGAAATCTAGAATGCTTTGGAATTCAAATACAACACTGAAAAACAAGGAGCAGAGAAAGCTACTTACAATTTTTGAATTCAATATGGTTGATCATATTTCGCTGACCAAGTGCATGAATTACGATTAGTTTAAATTGAAAGATTTGAAAGTTGATGTTGGTGAACCATTGCAAGTAGGGGCTATAATTGCCAAACTTCCTCCATCTCAGAATGACTATAGGAATAAATTGCAAAAACATCTCAGAATTGAAGAAGAAACAAGAATTCGAGATGGTAAGAGACTTGAAACATAATTTGGTTCCAAAGTGAATTTTGTTGCTGTCAACAAGGCTGGAACTAGATTCGAGAACAAATATGAAAATAAGAGAAAGACTCTTGACTCAAGCTCTAATGATAATTCCAAGAAAGATAGGACTTGTTTCTATTGCAAGAAAAAAGGGCACTTCAAACAAGAGTGCAAACTTTGGAAGAAAATGAAGAATGATCATGCTGGTTCAGTGACAAGATTAATGTGGTTGAAGCACAAGATAAAGAGTTACAAAATCTTGTTGCTATGGTTTCCGAAATGCAGATTTCGATGGTAACCGAAGTGAATATAGCTTCTGTCTCCAACACCAATGATTGGTGGTATGATTCGGGTGCAACCATTCATATATGCAATGATTAAAATCAATTCAAACATTATGAAGTTGCTGCTCAAGGACATGAAGAATTGATGAGAAATAATAATGCTATCAAAGTTCATGGCAAAGGAACCATTGAAATTCATTTCACTTTAGGAAAGAAGCTGATTTTAATTAATGTTCTTCATGTACCAGAAATTAGAAAGAATTTAATTTTTGCAAAATTGCTTTGTAAGGAGGATTCAAGACTGTTTTAGAATCCGACAAACTTATCATCTCAAAGAATGGGGTCTTTGTTGGGAAGGGATATGTTTGTGATGGAATGTTCAAACTTTATGTAAATTTTGTTGTTAATAATAAGAATAAGAATATTTATGTTTATATGGTTGATTCATCAATTAATTTTTATGACATTCACGCTAGCACATGTAAATTTTATCGCCACTTAAATTTACGGTTAAAATTGTTATATAACATGAATGGAAAATGGATAAACTATGATAAGTGTGAAATTTGCATTCAATTTAAGATGACTAAATTACCATTTCCTAAGTCCAAAAGGAATTCTAAAATTTTACAAATTATTCATTCGGACATATGTGAATTAAATGGTAATTTGACTAGAGGAGGAAATAGATATTTTGCCACTTTCATTGATGATTACTCTAGGTATACCTATGTATATCTTATGAAGCACAAAGATGAAGTGTTCGACAAGTTTAAATTGTATAAATCTATTGTCGAAAATCAAAAGGAAAAGAAAATAAAAATACTTAAAAGCAATAGAGGTGGAGAATATTATCCTGCTATTTTTTCTTCCTTCTGTGAAGAAAATGGAATAATACATCAAATAACTTCACCTTATACTCCCTCAACAAAATGGATTGGCCAGAGAGAAAGAATAGAGAACTCAGAGATATGGTGAATTCAATGTTGCTAAGTTCTAAGCTTCCCTTAACCTGGGGAGAGCTTATCACTTAGTGCTTCTGCCATATATTCATAATAGAATTCTTAAAGATTACAAAGACTTCCTCTATGAATTATGGAATGGTAGAAAACCAAATTTCAGCTATATTCTGCCTCGGGGTCGTTTAGACTTTTATAGAGTTCTAGATCTAAAAGAACAAAGAAATAATAAGTTATGGTAAAAGTGTGTTTGTAGGATATGCTGAAAATTCCAATGCCTATAGGTTGGTAGACTTGGAGTCTAATGTAATCATGGAATCTAGAGATGTCCAATTTCTTGAGAATAAAACTCGAGATGATTCTACAAATGAGTCAACATCATTATTCGTGTAAATGAAACCAATATTCCTAATAGGTCTAGTTCTCCTTTGCTTGTTGACAACAAAAATACTAAACTTCAAGAATAAGTGGAAATAAGGAGAAGTCAGAGAACTAGAAAAGAAAAAGTATTGGATCCTGATTTCATTTCCTCTCAAGCTATTGTCTTTCTTGTGGAAGGTGATAGAAATAATAATGTACTTAATAAGATTCCTATCTTATTAAATTTGGAGGAGGATATAACACCTAAGATGTATAAAGAAGCTTTGGCTTCAAGAGATTCGTCCTTTTGGAAAGAAGCTATAAATGATGAAATAGATTCTTTACTATCAAATGGTGCATGGGTTCTGTCGATCCACTCTAATAGTAAACCTATTGGATGTAAATGATATTTAGAATAAAATATGGAAATCTTTAAAGCAAGGTTGGTGGCTAAAGGATTTCGGGAAAAGGAGGGTGTTGACTACTTTGATACTTATGCCCCGTAGCTTGGATTACTTTATAAGGTCAAGAGCTTGCATTAGCATCCATTTATAACTTATGTATTCATCAAAATGGATGTTAAACTACTTTCTTAAATGGTGATCTAAATGAAGAGGGTGTGTTATTGAAAAAACCTTAGGGTTTTGTAATAACGGAA
Source organism: Tetrastigma voinierianum (assembly GCA_016808115.1). NCBI lineage: Eukaryota > Viridiplantae > Streptophyta > Magnoliopsida > Vitales > Vitaceae > Tetrastigma > Tetrastigma voinierianum. Next base: position 115,210 of record JAEQBH010001676.1, on the reverse strand, counting down.
ACAGAGCATAAAGTATGTAAGCTAACAAAATCATTGTATGGATTGAAACAAGCTCCAAAGCAATGGCATAAAAATTTTACTATGGGATTTTAGAATATGGTTTCAAGTATTATTAGTGCTGATAAATGCATTTATTCTAAATTCACAGAAACCTTTGGTGTAACTATATGTCTTTATGTTGATGACATGCTTATAATAGGTACTAACATGGATGGAGTCAATGATACTAAGGCTTATCTTTCTTCGACATTTCAAATGAAAGACTTAGGTGAGGTAGACAAGATCTTAGTGTCAAAGTTAAGAGACATAGTGGGGGCTTTGCACTTTGTCAATCTCATTATATTGAGAAAACATTAACCAAGTTCAATAATTTGCATATTAAAGAGGCAAACACTCCTTATGATGTTCCTATTCATTTGAATGAAATCCTGGTAGAGCTGTTGCTTAAGTCGAGCATGCTAGTGCTATAGGAAGTCTAATGTATGTTATGCATTGCACTAGACCTGATATAGCTTTTGCAGTTTGTAAGCTTTCGAGATTCACTAAAAATTTAGGAGTGATGCATTGAAAGTTTATAACAAGAGTTCTCGTCTTAAAAGGACCAAAACTTGGATTGTTTTATAATAACTTTCCAACCGTGTTAGAAGGTTATATCGACGCTAGTCGATAACAAGTACACACATGATAAATGTCAACTGGATGAATTTTATATTAGGCAAAGAATGTCGCCTCCGGGCTTCTAAGAAGCAAATATGTATAACACATTCGATCATGGAGTCGACTTATTGTCTTAAGAAGAGCAAAATAAGGAAGTCGAATGGTCAGAGAAATTGCTACTAGATATGCAGTTGTAACTCACAACCGATGCCATCTATCTCCTTGCATCATGATAGTCAAACTACTACTATGTCAAGAGCTACCAAGAAGATATATAATGGAAAGTCAAGACATATAAGTCTACGCATGAAACATTTTTATAATAAATTAATCGATGGTAATAACTATTACCTATGTAAGGTCTTGTAAGAATCTAGTAGATCCGTTTACTAAAGCTCCAGCAAGAGACTTAGTAAGGAGTACTGCTGTTGAGATGGGTTTACAACCCTTCGACTAAACTTATCATTAGTGGGAACCCAACTTCTATATTAGCACTACCACTTAGTTAGAAGTTTAATACAATGTTAATGATAACGATTTTAAGTACTGTGATCTATAGCAAGTTAGTGCCATGATTATAAGAGGACGAGTGTAATATACACCTAATGAAATTATTTCACCCTAAGGTGACATGAGAAGTGGTGCTGCTTCTAGCAAAGGAAAGGAACTTTGTAAATGTCTATGAATTCAGGATGTAGCACATGACCTTAATAGTGCTAGTTATTATGAGAACGTCTTTATAAGTCAAATGTAGATCGATATGTGTGGCATTTCCGGTTTAGCAGAAAGAATCAAAGTTTAAGCTTGGGCCACTTGTGATTTTGCTAAACATCTTGAAGTCCTTACACTAACTAAAGGTTTAAAACAATAGTTACCTTTACGTATACGTTTCGCTACATCTATGACTATACCAACCACACACAAACTAAGTGGGGGATTGTTAAAGTAGTTTGTGTATGTGTGGGTTTGTCCCACATCGATGAAGAGGAGAGTGCAACACTTACTTAAAATATTGATGGACTCCAAAAACACTCAAGAGGGATGGACCAAAGAAGAATGTGATGGACTTTAAATTATATATTTAAAGTCAAAGATGACACTTGGGCACTTGGGGCATCTTGGGCCTTTAAATTGAACCAAAATCCAAACCCGAAATTACATTTTGTGTTATGCCCAAAAGATGTGTTTTTTCAGTTTATGGTTACTACTCTTCACATTCTTCTTTGCACATCTTTACTCTTTAAATTGAAGATATTTTCACAGAATTAATATTTCGTAAAACAATTAATTAGGATTTTGTTGTATTCTGAAAGTGTTTTCGTAGATTCCCTTTTTTTTGCACTAAACCGTGGGGGCGAAATAAACACTTAAAAGATATTGATTATTCACGCCTCAAAATCCATACTCAATTCCCATATCAGATTGTTTCTAACAATGTTATCTTTAGCCATGGTTTTGTGGCGACCTTGGCTATAGTTAGGTGTGGACCTTACATTTTTTATTATTATTTGTTTTTCACTTAAAATACGAGACTCGTTTTTATTTAAAAAAAAAACAATTTTAAAAATGGTTTGGAGTTGTTAATTATTTTTGTTTTATTTTAAAAGGGAAAATAAAATAAGAAAGAAAAACCTTAAATGTGACTCATAATAAGAAAAGATATGTTTGAGAAAACCGAGTCTAGATTATAGATGACGTAAACAAATATTATAGAGGCGAGAAAATCTAGATTAAAATGCTCAAGATTTATGATCGGGACCATTTTCATTAGGCAACTAAATAGACTTTATAGTCATTATTAGTGGTAACCCTGGTTATATGATGTTTAAGGCACTATTAGACATGACGTTGGCCATATGTTATCTTTAGGCATGGTTTTGTGGTGACCTTGGCTATAGTTAGGTGTGGACCCCGTATTTTTTTATTATTATGCATTATCCATTTAAAATGCGAGATTCGTTTTTTATTAAAAAACAATTTTAAAATGGTTTGTTAAAAAGCACTTATTTTGTTTTATTTTAAAAATGAAAACAAAATAAAAAAGAAAAACCCTAAATGTAACTCCTGATAAGGAAAAACGTATCTGAGAAAACCGAGTCTAGATTATAGATGACGTAAACAAAAATTATAGAGGCGAGAAAATCTAGATTAAAATGCTCAAGATTTACGATCATGACTATTTTCATCAGGCAACTAACTAGACTTTATAGTCATTATTAGTGGTAACCCTGATTATATGATGTTTAAGGGGCGATTAGACATGACCTCGACTATATGTTATCTTTGGGCATGGTTTTGTGGTGATCATGACTATAGGTAGGGTTGTGCACTTGTGCACAATTTATTCTATTTGGTTTTTAGTATAATAATGTAATTGGAATTATTAAAACCAAATAATTTATGCTTGGTTTTAAAACCGAATATTAAAATCGAATAATTTATTAAAATCGAAATTATTAAATTATTAAAATCAAAATTATGACCGGTTTTAATTTATTAAAATGAAAACAAAATAATTTGAAATATAAAACCGATAAAATCGGTTTGATACCAAATAAAAAATTAAAATTCTAATCTACTATTTTTAAAATTTTAATATTAAAAATATATCTATAAAGTTAAAATTAAAATTAAATGAATTAATTTTCTTCTTTAATAAATAATTTCATAGAAAATGAAAAACATAAAGATAAATAAAAAAGGATAATTACGTTTGAAGATTCATGAATTCACCGTTATGATGAAGACGAGTAAAAAAAATTTAAGAGTATTTCAAAATTTTAAAATAATATAGAAGTTTAAAAGACTATAATTTCCAAAAACCAAACTAATAAATACAATAAAAATTTATTTGTTCGTTTTCTTTTCATTTTGAAACTAAAATCGACAACCAAATCGTGATTGCTCGGTTTTATAATTTTAAAATCGAATTGTGGATCCCGCATTTTTTCCTATTATGAGTTTTCCACTTAAAAAGGTGAGACTCATTTGTATTTCTTTGAAAAACCATTTAAAAAAAAATGGTTTTGGAGTCGTCATTTATTTTTGTTTTTTATTTTAATAGAGGAAACAAAATAAAAAATTAAAACCCTAAATGTGACTCTTGATAAGAAAAGGTAGGTATGGAAAAATCTAGTCTAGGCCCGAGGGTTAGGTTACTTATCGAGAAGGTACGATAGCAAGCCGTAGCACTCTTCTGAGCCTCTAAAGTTGGGTCTCTACTAAACAAACTAAAGAAAATATGGTTTTTGACTAATAAACTAATGAATACAGAAGATAAGTAATAACAATACAAAATCATGTAAGAAATATGTAAATAAATAATCAAGTAAAGTCGGATAAAATGTGTATCCGATCACATGCTGTAAGCCATTTATCAACTGAAACAACAGCAATATAATAACAAGATACAAACTATTCACATTCAATTAAAAATTGGTTATAAATCATATGTCAAATTATTTATTAAAGTGATACATGGAATGTCGAGTCCCACCCAAGCCCATTTATATGTTACACAAATTAACTCCCAAAGATTCCATTTTATAGAAATAGTAGAATTAATCATGTGTTTGAAATTTTTGAAGACCTATTTGGAATTGAAGTTTTGAAAATTGAAAGTTTGAAGTTGAAATTTGAATTTTGAGATTTTTGGGGACTTGAATTTTGTGAAATTAGAATTTTGTAATTTTGTTCGAAAACTTGAAATTTTGAAATTTGAGATTTGGAGTGACTTGAATTTTAAAATTGAAATTTGAATTTTAGAAAATAAGAAATTTGAGAATTTGAAGTTTGAAATTTGGAGATTGAATTTAAAAATTGAGAAATGAAAATTTAGAACTTGGAATTTTTTTAAATTGGAATTTTATTAAATTACAGTGATAGTTCATATATTAAGGAAAATAAATTGAATTATTAAAAACATTAACAACCAATTTAATTAAATAAAAGCAACAATATACTCTACAAGGAAAATAAAATAATAAGACTATAAATTAAATGGCTACTTAAATATAACAATAAATTAAATATATATACAAGATAACTAATTAAAAAAAATAACTATATAAAAGAAGAATAAAAATAAAGTCAAGAAAACTTACTTGGTAGACGGGTAACTCCCCTGACGAGTCGCCTCTGCCGAAATTGCCTCAAAGCCGGATCATCTCCCTAAACAGCTGTGCTGCAGTCGCCCATAAGCGTCATCTTATTTTTAAATCAAATCTTAAACTGGTATCATTTCTAGTGATCTCCCACTCAATACGGGGAAGACCCATAACGCCCTTAAAAAAATAAACTTATGATTAATGTGGCCTAAATTATATAGGCTCACGCCCCAATTTATTTCCCAAAAATATTTAATTAAGAGTTTCATTAGACCTCCCACCTGGGTGAAGCGAGATATGGCTTTCCTTTTTTCCTCCTCAACCGGGCGGAGAGACCCCATTTTATAGAGAAAGGGAGCCTCTCATTTGAAACACTTCCATCGCTAATTACCTCCCACAAAAAAATAAACTTCATAAGCTTTCAAATTTTTTGGTCTACACGAATATAAAAAATAATTTAAAATATTTCAAAATGGGGTTGACTCAATTCGATTTGATCAATTTTTTTTCGATTTAATTAGTTTTATGCATAGCCCTGGCTATAGGTGCTTTCCAAGTAAGCCCAATCAGACACCACATATTATCATTTCCAAGTATTTTTATATAAATTTTCTTGACTTGTTGCACATGTGGTGGAGTGATACCGTAGACTCTTAAATTTGGAGTTTTAGGAAGTTTTTTCTTTTATGGGAAACAATCTCACATTCAAAAAGAATAAGAGAGAGAGAGGTCTCTCTTTTATGATAAAAGGGGGTCTCTTCCCCTTTGTTTGAAAGAAGGGAAGATAAAGGGCCTGGGAGGCCCTAAGTGATCCTTAATTAAGTATTTTAAAATTATTACGGGAATACATTGGGATACGAATCTTTAGAATTTAGGTCATACTAGTTCTTTAAGTTTAATTTTTAGATAATGTGTTTCCCACATATCGGGAAAGGGAGCACTTAAGTTGCCAAAGTTTAAATTTTTTTTTTAAAATTTAAAATAAAATGACCTTGGGTGCAATCTCGAGGTGACTCGTCAGTAAAGACAAGCTTGTAATGTTTTAAAATCGGATCGGTCGAACCTAAAAAGTTATCTGCTCATGGTTCATTGGTAAGATCGATAGTTGAATCGGTGATGTCATAAATATATAATTTATATTTAATCATTTTTATATAGTTGCGATGATATTTTAGTTTGTATGAAAACATAATATGCATAATATTTAAATATACAAATTTGTCGAAAGTAAAATAATAACATTTATTATATACATGAATTTATATTTATTTTTATTAGTATATATGAATTTATATTTATTTCTATTTATATATGTTTATATTCATATTAGTTAGAAGCTCATATGTATTATTGTTTGTCTTAAATAAAACATGTTGAAAGTGTTGTTGTTGGTATTTGGTAGCATATCCTTATTTCAATGTTGTATTTTGGAGTTTCAGTCTTTAAATCTCAACCCATTCCCACATCGGAAAGGGATAAAGATTTGGAAGGAGGGTGGCAGATTCACGTGATTCAAGGAACACGTGGCATGGAATTAGTTGGTCAAGTGACTTTTGATAATTGGTACATGAGTTTATTTAATTTTTTATTTAGAAATTCTTTGTTATTTTTTAATTAATTATCTTGTATATATATTTAATTTATTGCAACGTTTAATTAGTTATTTATTACATATATATATATATATATATATATATATATATATATATATATATATATATATATATATATATATATATATTTAATTTATTGTAACGTTTAATTAATACGAATTTATATTCTATTATTTTATTTTCGTATGTTGTTGTTTCTTTTTTAAATTCAAAATTTTAATTTCCCAATTTTAAAATTCAAGTGTCCAAATTTCAAATTCAAATTCCCAATTTCTCATTTTCTGTACTCAATTTTTTTTCAATTTTAAATTCAAGTGCTCCAAATCTCAAATTTCAAAATTTCAAGTTTCACATTTCAAAATTGAAAATTCATAATTCAAAATTCAAGTGTTATAATTTTAAAAATTCAAGTCCCTCAATTTCGAGTTTCAAAATTAATAATTCCCAATTACAAAATTCAAGTGTCATAATTTCAAAATTAAATTCCCTCAATTTCCAATTTCAATTTTTCAAGTTTTCAATTTAAAATTCAAATCCCCTAATTTTCAATTTAAAATTTCCAAATATCAAAATTAAAAACTCCCAATTTCAAAATTTAATTTTCATAATTTCAAAATTCAAAGTCTCATACTTTCTAATTTCAAAATTTCACAAAATTTCAAGTTTTCACTTCAAATTACACCCACAATTTCAAATTTCAAGAACCATAATTTCAAAATTCAAGTATCTTAATTTATAATTTCTAATTTCTAAATTCCAAATTGAAAATTTTCAAATCTCAAATTTATAAAATTCAAGTTTTTATTTTCAAAATCCAAATTAAAAAATCCCAATTCAAAATTCTCAAAACTTCAAATTCAATTTTTCAATTTTCAAACTTCCACTTTACAAAATTTCCATTTTAAATTGGTTTTAACAAATTGGTTTGTATTTTGTTATTACACTAACATTGTTTTCTAATTGATAGAACCTTTAACATCTTGCCAAAGTACACATTTTTCTCATTTGACTTTGTTTGATTATTTACTTATATATGTCTTCAGAGGTTAGATTATATTTTGCCTTATCTATCGATTGATTAGTTAAAAAGTGGTATTGTCTTTAGTTTGTTTAGTAATCGACTTTAGGGTCTTAGAGCAGCGCCATACTTCCATCATACATTTCGATAAGTAACCCGACCTTAACTGTAACTCCATTTTTCTTAAACATATATTTTCTTATGCGAGTTATATTTAGCTTTTCTTTCTTATTGCTTTTCTTCTTTTAAAATAAAAACAAAAGGTGGTAACTCCAAACTGCTTTAAATTAAGCCAAAAATATAAACGAGAGACACATAATAACAAAAAATGCGGGATCCACAACTTTTGGACTTAAACACTGCTTCGTTATAATAAAAACAAAAAACATATAAGTAACTCTTGTTTGATAATTTCAATGATCAAAATTGTAGCACAAAGAACCTAAAAAACTTTAATGAGTTCATTGGATATAATCTTCACGCATTTCCAACATTCAACATGGTGATTTCTTCTTCACGAGGCTACCCAATGGCGCCTAAGCTCGACGCCATTAAAGTTGTTTGCCTCTCCTGAAGTGTGGCCCAACATGTCGGGATTATTTAATTTATTTATGAGTTTATATGTGAATATTTTCAGGTTATAAACCTAAATAAATAAATATAATTTAAGTGGGATTATTACAATGTTATGGTGCTTTTCTATCGTAAACTAGGCCGGAGCTTGCCGAGTCACGGGGCCACTCGTCTACCGGGATCGACAGATGCAACCCGCACGTAAAGGGTGGTCTCGCAAGCCGACCGCCTCCGATGCCTGCAGTCGCTTTCTTTCACGAAAGGGAAAGAGATCAACTGTTGATGGTTTTGTGATCATGGCATCTTCTTCTGGAATTGCCCATATTTATCATGGGTGGATCGATGACACCTTCCTTATTGACTACTGATACGACTCTTCCCAACTGGGGTAGGGAATCTCTTTCCTTTTGCTAATGTAATATTATGATACAATTGCGTACCAGAATCGATCCTCTTCCTTTAATGAGTAGATATCTATCATGGAGATGGAGTGATTTTCAGTCTCAACTGCGATAAATGATTATCCCCGTCACTGGTCCTACCCACCTAAGCTTGTTTCACTGTGCTCACGCCTTGAGTAACCAGACGGCCATCATGGGCCGAGTCCCCATGTGAGGTTTTTCTTCCAGCCCCACGGGGGATGCCAACCCGCTTTAAGCTTTATTGATGGATCGTTCCCTGGGCTTGCGTCTTGGGCTTATGCACTGATTTTTTAGGCACTATCAATTGTACCCCATCCCTTGGCCAAAACGAGCTTGGGAAAGGGCTGAATCATTTTTTTGGATCGAGCAACGAATTCCACGTGGTCGAACAGGGTTTGTTAGTCTAGGCTTGTCGCTGTCAATCGTATCGCGGTAATGATGGCTTCTCTTCAACTTTCGCGTCCGTTCCGACTAACGTTTCCAGTGTTTTTAGAAGCACCCCATGGCTATTTGAACCGTATTCCCCTGTACTTCAAACCTCTTTCTCTGTGGTCTCGGATTTTTCTTCCTCGAAACTTCTCTAATCATCGCTCAAGACTTCTCTTGGTGGTTTATGTCGTTCTAACTTGCTTTCGGTTGTCTCTTTTGTTTTCTTCCCTAGTTTGGTATGTCTTTCTTCTTCTTCCCTTGTTTACCTTTTCTTGTTATGGATTCTATGGGTCCCTGGTGGTCATTGTTTGTCTCCTCTTCCTCACTTTTTTGGCTGTAATTCCTGTTGAGCGCATTTTAGCCGTGGGGAGTTATTGTTATGACTTTAAGGTTATTAGGGCGTGTTTGGCTGGGATTCGGCCTCTTTATTATTCTTTCGACCTCCTTATACTCTGGGCTCCAATCATGCATACTTCCTCTAGCCCAATCGCTCTTCTCTCGGGTCCGTGCTCTGCGGGAAGGCCCGCTAAGGAGTTTCGAGTCATCACGCACTAATAAGTGGGATCCAGAGTCTTGCCATTCGTGTCGATAGACCCCTTCCAACGGATCATCCATCCTCGTCTGGCAAAGGCAAGGGAAAGAATAGTGAGATTAGGTACCTTAGTGGTTCCGAATATTTGAAGGTTGTCGTGAAGTATGCGGACGTCGTGGGTCCTAGTTGGGTCAAGCCCCTTTATGTAAAAACCTTCATTACCCGCTATAGACCCCCTCTTGGCGTTCAAGTCTAGTGCCCTGATCTTTTCACCTCCTACATCGTCCAGGTTCCCAAGATGGTCTGCTTCTTTGAAGCGGCCTTTGAGAACGGTCTTCGCTTTCCTCTGCACCCCTTTATCAAGAACGTCTTACAACACTTCAATGTTTGCTCGTCCCAACTTTCTCCCAATTTCTGGGGTGTTTTGGTCGGCTTTCTGGTTGTTTTTAGGGACAAGGGCCTCTGCTTTTAAAGATAAATTGGTCAGTTGACTTCTTTGGGCGGTGAAAGAGGCCGCAGAGGGTTTTTTTTTGTATATTTCCAAACGCACCAATGCCAAGCTGATCATCTCGGATCTTTCGTCCTCCCATAAACACTGGAAGGAGCGTTATTTTTTCGTCAGTGGTCGTAATTGGGAGTATAATCCTACTGATCGAGAAGATAGCTCCCAGATTTCCCAACCATTCGACCGCCTGGGTAACCTACGTGAGCTCCGTCGCGATCGTGTTTAGCCTTGAAAGTCATGGGTGTTTCTAACTTTTGCTTTGGTCAGTACCTTCAGTATCCGTCCGACCTCGCCCGAGGATGAGGAGGTGAAGGCCAGCCACAAGTGTCTCCCGGGGGGGCACCCGAGCCGCCAGATCACATATCCCGGCCTCTGCGGTGAACCCCTCTCACCTCTCGCTGAGGCCCCCGCCTCCGGTTATGAAGCCTCGAGGGGCCTTGTAACGACCGGCCCAACTATGTAGATATTGTCCGCTCGGCCCAAGCGGGCCCTCACGCCAAACGCCTCTACCAGGTCGAGAGGGAGCCCATACTTATATAGTGCCGCAGTTTCTCCCTATCCGATGTGGGATGACAAACACCCCTCCATGCAAAACACAACGGTCCTCGTTGTGTCCCACCCGATCGCGGGGCCAAACTACCGTAATTTCCACATCTGGCCTGTGGATCGCCTTGATACCATTTGTAACGACCCGGCCCAACCATGTAGATATTGTCCGCTTTGGGCCTAAGGGGCCCTCACGGCTTTAAAACGCGTCTACTAGGTTGAGAGGAGCCCATACTTATATAGTGCTGTAAAGCCCCTCATTCGATGTAAGATGTGATAAACACTTCATGCGCATGGCCAACGCCCCGCTGTCCCATGGGATCATGGCCAAATGGAATAATTCCAACATCTGGGCCTGGGACTCCGCCCGATACCATTTGCAACGACCGGCCCAACCATGTAGAGATACTGGTCCGCCCAGCCCAAGGCCCTCTTCACCCGATTTAAAACGCTTACCAGGGCTCGAGAGGAGCCCATACTTCATAGCGCCAGGAGTTTCTCCCATATCCGATGTGGGATTTGACAAACACCCCATGGTGACACAACGCCCTCGCTGCGGTCCCACGGATCATGGGCCAAACGGCTGCACCCCACACCCGGCCTGGATCGGCCGATACCATTTGTAACACCCGACCCAACCATGTAGATATTGTCCGCCGGTCCAAGGGCCTCACAATCTCTTAAAACGCGTCTACCAGGCCGAGAGGAGCCCATACTTATATAGTGCCAGGTGCTTCTCCCATCCGATGTGGGCTCCTCACATAAAAAATTTAAAGTTAACATGCCATCCATATTTAAACACTTGTCAAACCTTTATCACCTTAATGTGGGTTCTACCAAAGTAGAAGTACATCAGGTTGCCATTAGTGAGACAAGATGAGTAATGGTGCTACCATATGTTTAAAAAAAATGGTTTAACTTATTAGGTTATCAAAACTATTGGGCCTAATGTGGCATTAGATGGGATTTAAACATGCGGACATGTTATGATGTCAAAATCCCATAAATATCTAAGAGTTGCATGAGATGTAATTGGTAAGGGTTACCTACCTAAATAACTTAATTTTAAGTGTCATGCCAAAGTCGATTTAAAGTTGAGTAAAATATGGATCTGAGCTCACTAGATTAATATGATTATTCTCGAGGGTCATAATTTAGCAGCACCTTCATAATCACACATTTGATCAACTTTGCATTCATCAGAGATGGCCAACAATAACAACAACAATTCTACTATGTCATCGCGATCGCTCCTTCGAGAAGGATAAACTTACTGGGACTAACTTGACTGGCTGAATTCGAGAATTGGTTCTCAAACAAGAAAGGTACACTACCAAGGCAATCGGATTCTTAAGACGGCTTCGAGGGTGCTTCCGCTAGTGCTCATGTTCTAAAATGAAAGTGCTATATCGGTGCACTCGATAGGCTTCGATTTACTGAGCGCCAAGAGTCGCAACCGATGGATCCCCGACCACTTCCCGAGCAAGTTATGGCCAATTTGTCGCGAACTATACATGAATGAAATGGACACCCATTCAGCCGCATACGATGCTTAAAGTCACGAGCGTAATATTAAATCCAAGCCCGCCATGTTCTCACGGTTCAAAATGGAAAGTGTCAAGAACAAGAGAAAGGGCAAGGGCAAGGGCAGCGCAAAGGAAAGTCCAATGCTCAACCCAAACCCAAACCTCGAACTCAAGGTCAAGCCCCAAAGGAGGGTTGAGCTTTTCAAGCAGAATGAACCCGTCATTGGAAGAGAAACTGAAGTCAGATGGGGGAGGATTCAAAGAAGAAGCATTAAGACCCAGAGACTAGTTCTTCAGATATTTATGTTATACAGATTAATTTTTCTCCTTCTAGTTCCTAGGTATTAGATACTGGATGTGGATCGATGTAACGCCCAAGTTTTCTTTTTAAAGGGTAATTTTGGAAATTCTTAATAATGATATTAAATTAATTTAATAAAATGGAAGAGGGGTGAAAGGTAATTTTACGAATAATACCCTAGGTATAAATAGAAAATTCTCTTCTTCCCGATCTTTTGAATTGTATTCGTCACAGAGAGCTTTCCAAGAGAACGGAAGTCAGGTCGCATTTCAAGGTTTGAAGAACAAACTTCATAAAGTGAGACTTAACCTCGCATTATTATTTTAGATTCATTAGTTAATTTCAAGCACATTAGATATATTTTTGGAAAACCCTAAATCTAGATTAGGGGTTAGATTATTTTTATTCGTTTTAATATCAAATAGTAAAATTTTAAGATTTTGATTTATTATTGGAATTGGGATCTTAAGTTTTTTTTTTATTAGAAAAAGATTTATGTGAAGATTTTTGATTTAGATCAGGTTAGCTTATTATTATTATTAATATTTTTATTTCGTTTTAATATCAAAATAGTGAAAATTTAAGATTTTGATTTATTGTTGGAAATTGGAAATTCTTAAGATTTTAGAAAAAAAAAAAAACTGGAAGACACATGTGCACACTTGGAGAATGAAGACACACCCCATATATATATGGGGTGTGGGTGTGTGTATGGATGGAGGGCTGGATGTTGCAGTAGTTAATGTATATATATTATTATATTGACAATGATAAAGTTTATGCTTAAAAAAAACAGAGAGAATAGAAGTTTTAAATAAAAGAAAGTAAAGTTTTTGATATTATAATTATGAGCGTAAGTTAATAAATAACATAGAAATTAATTATTGAAATAAACTATAGTTTAATTAAGTTGTGTCCCAAGAAATAAATTTTAAAATAAATAAATAAATTCAATTTTATATGAATTAGAAATTTATTAATTTTTAAAATATGAATAGATTAAATTACTCTTTCACAAATATATAAAATAATAACAACAATATTTGAATACCTAAAATTTTAGGATTGTCAAAACCTATAATTTTGTAGATAAATAGTAATAATTGTTCATCTTATGTTTTGTTAGGTGAAGAATAGATTTGTATTATTTTCTCCAAAGTTTTTAAGGACTTCTTGTGAGAGGTAAGGAAATTAATGCATTTGTTATTAAATTCTTTTTTAAACAATTCTTATATAGATATACATTATTTGAAAACGTTTGAGTTATATTCCGTTTTATGCATGGATCAAACATGTTTTGCATGAAAAGTATATTAGAATTTTATATTATGTTTTTGACAAATAAATGTGGAGATATTATATGTCAGAAATTTGAATAAATGAAAGAAATATTTGACTTCGCTTGTTCGCCCTTGTCAAACTGGATATACTATTGACTTTTCGCCTTGTCAACGGATATAATACTTCAACTTACATTTGTGGAAATGTAATTGATTTGGAACCCCACTCTAGCTTTGCCAGATGCTACTACATTTTGCATTGCTTCGTTCCGTCCACCTTAAAGGAACACTTGGGGCTAGCTACCCATTTGAAAAGTCCCACCTAACTCGCACCCTTGATGTTTGATGCACAGAGGAAATAAAATTATTTGAATGTTTTGCGAATTTGATATTAAATTGTTTGAATCAAATAAATGCATACAAGAAATTTTAAATGTATTGGCAAAAAAAAATATTTCACGCCTTTATGAAAATGATTGATTACAATATCTCATATTTGCAAGTGAGTTTGGAAATGTTTGATCCACGGATCGCATTAATGTTCCTTATTTGGTCAGGAGCTCATTCCCATTTATTGACTACTTTTCAAGTACCTCAGTTCTGGGTGAGGAGTGATGGCTAGCGCAGGAATGGTCATCATTAGAATTTGACTTAGGGATTTTATATCGATTTTTTGTGTAAATCAAGTAGTTGTGTTCATTTGGATCTTTCGTATTTAGAAGTTACTCGATATTGATCCTTCAAATTTTATGTTAGATCAAAGTTGAAAGCTGAGATTTTGAAATTTGTTCTTAAGACTTGAATCGCTTAAATTTGCAAATATTTGGACAATGGATTTTTGGATAGTGGATGTTTTAGTTTTGAAATTGAATATCGAGGATTTTAGATTTGTTCTCGCTACTCGAACAGTACTGTACTGGTAACTTCCGATTATAAGATATATTTCGTCGTTACACCGTAAGCTTCTAGTTTGAAGTGTGAAATGACCACGCCTCGAGTGGTCTTCGGGCGTGACACCTTGTCGTGAAACCCACCTCAGAATAGCTTCAAGTCGAGTTGAGTCATTGGCAAAGAAGAAGCAGAAGCGCTTAAGTGCAAAAGCTTAGGCTCCCCCGAGAGCAAATTTTTGCGATTCGGTAAGAACCCGAGGTCGGGAGCATCTTCTCCGTCTGGCTACCAAAGAGCTGGGTCTGTCTCGACCAAGTCCCACGAGAGGTCGCGCTCCTTCCACGGCCGAGGTGTCCAAGGTATGTGTGTCCGAAAAGTCCTTCGGGAGGACCGTCTAGCCCTTCTCTGAAGTCCCACCCATTTCCTCGCTGAACTCCCAGCGCAAAACGCCAAGCTTCCTCCTACGACGCCGGAGGTCGGGGGAAAGGATTGCTTTGGAACTGAGGGGGACGAGGACTTGCTCTTACTAACTTTAGAGCTCACTACGGGGTCAAAGATTGTCCATCCTACGGACTCTCGACCTCAAGAGGGCGATGCCATGTCCGGCGAGAAGGCTCGCTTTATCGTCAGGAGCGGCAACGCATGTCCGTGACGCCCTTATTTGTTCATTCCACCGTTGTTTCAAACTATCCCTTAATTTTATCTCGTTTCTACAAATGGCTACCTATATGAAAAGCTCTATGAGGAGGCCAGCCGAGGGCTCGCCAGAGCAAATAAAGCATATAAAGCCAAGGCGTTGCCTCCCCGACTCCGAGAAGGCCGACCGAGCTCTGGATGCGCCTGCCGAGGATGCCGTGAAGTATGAATCTGACTTGAAGCACACCACGACCGTAAAGTAATGAAGTCAAGATAAAGAAAGAAGGCCTGGGTGAGCCGAGGGTCACGAGAGGACGTAGATGCGTGGATAGGGACGAGCTACACGTGGTCCGGGACGAGCTGTGCATCAAAGCCACGACATTAAGTCGAGTCAGCCAAGAGGCTTCCGAGGTTGTGAGCTCCGTGGAGCGCCTAACTGAGGAATGCCATGGGCTTTACGGAGATCTTCAGAGGCAGGAGGCCTTGGTCAGTCAAAAGGAAGGGGTGATTGCTGAGCTGAGAGATGAAGCTTGTACCTTGTGGGCCTCCGGTGGGCTTGCTGACAAGACTCGCAAGGTTTTCCGGCTCGATTTCAACTTCCAAGTCTTACGAGGAGGCAGGAAGAATCCAACTCTGACGACGAAGCGGACCCCGTGGTGTTTTCAGATGCCCCCAGCTCTGTTCCTCTCCCTGGTGAACCTGAGATTGAGGCTCCTGCAGAGGCCGACTCTCCTACCTCGGTCGCTGGGACTTCACCTTCTGACTTACATGGTTTGGAGGTTCGGGTAACTGAGGCTGCTCAGAGTCCTGCTTCAGACATTTAGGCTTTTCCTTGTAGTTTCTGCTTATTCTGTTAACTTCGGGCTTTGAGCCTTGGACTTCTGTAATGCTGACCCTGATTTTTGTCGATTTGTGGATATTTGCCTTTATACCTTTTATACCTTCCATCTTCTTTACCATCTTATTTTACAACCTGGGTTGCGAGGCTTCCTAAGTTATTCAAATTCTTTAATAATCGAGCCACGTGTGCTTACGCTAAGCTATGTGGCTCTTAACAACCGAGCTACTCGGGCTCTTATCGAACCGAGCTACTAGGCTCTTATCAACCGAAGCACGTGGGTTTTAATAAATTGAGCTACCGGGGTTTTATCGAACTGAAGCACGTTTTATTGAACTAAGCTACATGGCTCTTTAACAACCGAGCTACCGGGCTCTTATTGAATCGAAGCACGTGGTTTTAATAAACCGAGCTACGGCTCTTATCAGGTCATGGCTACGCGCTCGAGCCGCTAGGCTCTTATTAAACCGAGCTACGCGGATCTCTACAAAACCGAGCCACGTGACCTAACAAACTGGATTCATCGGGCTCTTATCGAATCGAGCCCATGGCTCTTTGAACTTTGAGCCATATGGCCCTTAATATTCGAGCCCCGGTTCTTATCGAATCGAAGCACGGGTTTCGGTTTAACTGAAGCACAGTTTCGACGTAATCGAGCTACGCGACTCTTAACAAACTGAGCTACGTGGCTCTTAACAAACTGAGCTACTGGGATCTTATTGAATTAAGCTCCATGGCTCTTATGAACTCTGAGTTACGTGGCTCTTTAATATCTGAGCTCCTGGGTTTTTTCGTCTTCCTTCCCTTGGGAAAGTACACGTAGTTTTAATGGCGTCTATGGAGAATCGGAACAGATTGTGTGACTTCCCAAGGTGTCCAGGCTTCTTTATAAATAATCGCCTTCCTTCGAGGGTGTATGTTATACGCTGCTCTTGTTTTCCTTCCTACCTTCGTCAGTGTCAGAGTTTGGACATGATGAAGCTTTAGGGTTTGATTGCCACTATGCAAAGTCTGTTTGGTGGTCACAGCCGATCGCCGTTTCGTTGTTTTGCCATTTGTCAGCTGTGCTGTTCCCTACCCTTCCATTTGATTGAAAACAGTCGAACACGCTCGAGTGAGGCGGCGTGTTGAATGCTTCAAGTCCCGCTTACGCTATACCTCTCCTCCCCTTTCTTTTCGGGCGTTCCCTTTTTCTTCTATGGTTTTGCCTTGAATGGATGTTTGCTGATTGTAATTTTCTGAGATGGTTTTGTTGATTGTAATTTTTTGGAATATAGAGAGCAGTTTTGATGATTGTAATTTTCTGGAATAACTGTAATTCTCTGAAATAAAAGTACAATCCTTTGAAAACACATATACTTGTATGATGTTTCATGTAACCTTCTAGGGCCCTTTCGAGCCCCGTGGATTTATGATAAACCGAGCTCCCTGGTTCTTTCTTTATGATTTACTAGAGTATGCAGGCTGAAAATAAACAAAAAAAAAAAATGTTATTTGAACGAAAGTAGAGCTACTGTGCTTTATTAATAGATAAAATCTGAGGTTTATGGGTAAAACCGCTTAAGGTGCTTGGCATTCCAGGAGTGATGCAAGGTCTTTCCCTCTTCCGTTTGAAGCTTATAGTTTCTGTGTCGACATCCGTGATACGACATGTGGTCCTCCTGGGTCCCGCCGTGAGTGGGTCTTTCCTTTGTCAAGGTGGAGTTTTTGAGCACTAGGTCAGTCTGCTTAAACCAGGGCCCGACCTTCAATCATAGTAACTTTTTGTTTTTCGTTGGTAATCCTCAGCGCATTTCAGAGCCTGCTCTCACTTCTCCTCCAAAAGATCAAGGTTTAAGCAGAGAGACTCCTCATTGTGCTCGACGTTTGTGAACTCGACCCTAGGTGACTCATGTAACACCCCGAAATATACCTTAGTTGTTTTCAACGTGTTTAGGGTATTTTGCATGCAGAAAATGGAATTTCAGAATAAAACATGGAAAATTAGAAACCCGAAAATTGTACAAGACTTAAGGACAAAATCGTAATTTGTCCAAAAAGGGGCATCAAAGACATGAATTAATAAAATTAGAGGCCAAAATAAAATAAAGGGAAATTGGAATACAAATGAGCAAAAGTTGGAGGACCAAAAAGGGAAATAAGGGAAAGTTTAATTATATATAGGAGACAAAAATAATCCATTTTTTTTGGTCTCCAAACAAGGGCTTATGGGAAGAAGAGGAAGAGGAAGAGGAAGGAGAGGAAGAGGAAGAAAGGGGGAAATCAAGCCAAGGTATGGATACATGACTTTTGTATGGATTTTGGTAAGATTTTGTCCAAAATCTACTTGGGTATGGATTGCCAGTATTTCTTTTGAACATTACTTTGGTTCCCTTTATCTAGGTTTTGTCGGGGAATACATCCTAACTCTAGATTTAAGGGAAGTCAGTTGAAAACTTAGTCGGGACAATAAGTAGATATGGAATCTTCACAATTCCAAGGTTTTGTAGAGCTGAGGAACTCGTAGGAATCCATGGATTCTTCACTAATTAAAAGTATCGTGGAGTTGTTTTCTGAGGGATTCCATGTTAGTTTTTGACGGCTGATGTAATAAGGGATCTATGGAAGAAAAGTGCATGAAAATGGTGAATCTCTACCATTTATGTGCAAAATTCCGGAGACCCAGATCGATACCCCTTTGAGCTTCGCACTGCATTCGCCGATGCAAAGAGCAAACTAGCATTCACCGCTCCAACCTGCACTCTGCATCGCCTTCAGAATCGAACCCATCGGTGACCGATCAGAGCTGGCATCGCACTGATGGCCCCGCAGCCCCGCTTGTTATTTTTACACATTTGCCAAAATTCGTGACACCGAAAAGTATAGAAAGGATGAAATAAGTGAAAAACACTCCTCGCCGACTCCTGGGCCGGAAGTTCACTGGAGCAAAGTTCATGCCCCAATAATAAGACATGAAGTTTTTGAATACATATAATCGTAGGAATGCCTAAGACCAAGTATTAAATGACACCGCACTTCTTTCACGACGTATGTGCACGCTCGATTAGTGCCACTAAGACCCCGACAGAACCTGATCCCATACACGCACCCGCTTTCTGACAAGGTTTCACACTCGCTAGTGCCATGACACTCCCTGCTCGGGACAGTTGCCACGACACCCTCGCTCGATTAGTGCTACGACACTCCTGTTCTGATTAGTGCTACGACACTCATGTTCTGATTAGTGCTACAACACTCCTATTCTGATTAGTGCTACTAAGACTCCCCGCTCGATTAGCACGGCTTCAAGACTCCCCGCTTTCAGGCCATGGCAATTCAAGACTCGTATAGTATTTTCGTGATACTTATCAGGTCGGTCTTACTCATTTATTAGTACTGGTCTAGGTATTCCCATAGTTATATGATAATAACCTGGATAATGAAGAAGAGGAAACAAATGTGTATCGTTTGGATCTGTAATACCTACAGGTATTTCTGAATACGAATAAGCTCTGTAACTCCTAGGGGAGAGCCGAATAAACATAAGTCAGTTATAAGTATAAGTTTTGAATAAGAATAAGCTCTGTAATTCCTACGGGAGATCCGAACAAACATAAGTCCGTTATAAGCATAAGTTCATAATAAGAATAAGCTCTGTAACTCCTACGGGAGATCCGAATAAACGTAAGTCTGTTATAAGCATAAGTACTTGTATAAGTCCATGATATGAATGCATGCAATTTCTGATATATGTTATTGTTATACGCTTATTATAACCGTGTATGTGCATATTACATATGTTTCCCACTGCCGCAGTTTAGCACGTTTTAATCCGTAGGTACAGAAGAAAAGAGACAATGATATTTCTCGCACTGCACAACACACGAGTAGGGGTTCATCACCGCAGGTTCCGTGCTCCGATCAAGAAATGTAAATGTATAAGCCATCATGTAAATGGGACTCACATCGCATATGACACTGTAAACACCACTACCAAGGGTAAATGATTTTGACTTTTGTATATGATATGTTGATATAGTTATAAGAATTGGTTACACCAATGTCTGAAAAAACAGGTAAAGAGTCCCAGTATACGGCCCTCGCACCGACTTGCCGGATCCGCCAATTGGCCTGACCGAATCTGTGTGACAACTAGAGCCCAACTCCACAGGGCTACCGCCGATGCCACCAAATGCTACAGGAACGGAGTTTCGTTGTAGACTCTGCTGTAGTTCAGACGCCTAGTACCTCTGGGAGGTATTCTACCCATTTTCCCTTTAGTTTTCCAATTGCCTTTCAATGTTGGGCTTTGAGAGTCCTATAGTGACTTATGCTTGTCCGTTGGATTTGCGGATACCGGGATGAATAGTAATTTTGATTCCGAGCTCTACAAGAAAGTTTTAATTTTAGGTTGTCGAACCTGCTCATTATCGACACCAATGCTTTGGATTCAACCCGATACATGGAGTGCCAAACTAAGTTACGCACCTTGCTCTCGTGATCGCTAATGGCTCTGCCGCCACTTGGTGAAGTAGTCCACTCTTATAATGGTAAACTTGCACTAACCCCTTCCAACCGTAGGCCCTGGGGATAGTCTTAAACCCTGACCGCTGAAAGGCTAGCTGATGATCGAGTCGGGCTCTATGGGGAAGCTGAGATCTTGGCATGCTCTTGACAGATTTTTCATTTTCTGACCAGTTCCGTGGCGTCTTTGAGCATCATGGGCCAATAATATCCTTGCTTAAGGACTTTTCCTGCCAAAGTTCGAGCTCTGATATGGTTGTCGCAGATGCCTTCGTGTACCTCTCTAAGTACGTAGTCGGCCTCTTCCTTTCCTACGCATTTGAGGAGGGGTGCGAAAAAGTCCCATTTGTAAAGGGTTCCTCGTAAAAGAACGAATCTGGCTGATCTAGCTCTCAGTTTAGATGCTTTCTTTGAATTGCTTGGTAGTGTACCGTTCAACAGATAGTCCCAGATGGGGTCCATCCAGCTCGACGCATTATTACCGGGAGTGACTTCGTCCCGCTGATGCTTACTAAAAACATGAGGTGCTCACCGTACCGCCTGTCCGTCGTCTAAGGGCTGCTGTTGGCTAGCGCCAGTATGCTTGCCCATGAATTCTTCTCATTCTTGACTTGTCCGACTGAAACCTGTATGAACTTTTTGAGCAAAATCACACCTTTTTAGGTAAAGGATCATTTTTCACCCTCGCCTCAGAGAGTTCTATTTGCTTCACCACCAATTGGGAATCGTTGCATACCTCTAGTTGATCGCTCCATAGAGTACTTAGGTTAAGCCCTAAGAATGACAAATTTTCATATTCGGCTCATTATCGAGTGTCCGAACCTGAATCTCGCATATTCCACGCCGATCTCCACCTGAGGTCAGAATCAATCCCGCACCGCCTTGAGCATTGGCAAACTTCTATGAACAACCCCGTACGGGAGGTCGACGCGAAAGCCAGGGTTTGTGGCTCACGAGGTGAATTCCATAATGAAATATGCTAACACTTGCCCTTCTTTGATCGCTATTCGTCAGACGGCTGTCGAATTTACCCCGTGTCTATGACCGATTTTACCGCCCCAGGCCAGCTCATGTAGTATTTTCTTCATCAGTGCTATGTTGGAATCTCGATGGTGTGAGCTACAAGATGGTCGAAGTCTTCCGGTGGTCACCAATGTTAGAACTAGCTTCTCCATCTTCTCGAATACCTTCTCCGCCTCTGTGAGCCTCTACGCAAAGAATAGATCGGTTGCGCTTTATCCCGCCTCCCGACTGTGGCAAGACTAGTCGAGAAATCGAAAATGGCTAAGTAGAGCGTAAGGAGTTCCCCTAGAGGGGCTTACCGTATCATGGGGAGATTATAAGCCTTAGCGCCTCGAGAGTCTCTTCACAAATGGGCATCCCAATGGAAGGCCTTTCCGTAACTTGAAAGAAGGGTCGACACTTGTCACCGGATCTGCATTAATAAAGCGACTCCTAAATGTGTCATTCTCCCGTCAATAATTTTTAGTGCTTGAGGGTCAGATGTTGGAGCAATGCACTTTATGTTGTCCGATTTGCCTCTATTCTGCGGCTGTTGACTATGAAACCCAAGAACTTCCTTACGAGACCGAAAGGCCACCCCCGTCGGGTGACCTTCATCTCAGAAGTCCTTCAGGACCTGGAACGATTTAGCTGGTGGTCTACATGGAGCTCGGCCTTGATTGACTTTACCAGCATGTCGTCTATGTATACTTCCATGAATGCCCCAATCTGTTTTTGGAACATTTTGTTTACCAACCTTTGATAGGTGGCCTTAGCATTCTTCAACCTAAAAGGCATCACCGATAACAAGATGCTCCTCGTCCTGGCCACGAATGAGGTTTTCTCTGGTTGCTCAGCCTATTCTCGATATGATTATAACCCGAGAAAGGCCCATGAAGTCAGGAGCTCAGGCGCGATCGCGCCCACTATGAGATCGATCCGGGGCAAGGGAAAGCTATCTTTCAAGCAAGCCCTGCACCCAGAAGTCAATGAAAGTCGCCACTCTGCCATTTGCCTTCGACGAGAACCACATTAGCTAAATCCGCCGATACCCACTCGGATAGCTCTGACCGAGGAGTTTTCGACCTCTTCATCGACGCCTCTCGCCTCGGGTGAAACTTCTTCTTTTCTGTTTGATGGGTTTGAAGGAGGGAATGACATTCAACTTGTGGGTGATAACTATTGGGTTAATTCCTCCCATGTCCTCTTGCTTCCAAGCTTAATACCTGTTATTTTTGATTTAAGAAGGGGATGAGGAGGTTCGACGTCCCTACCACCTGGATCCGACAGCGAGGTGTTCGTCGGCTGTCATCAAGTTGTACTAGTTCCAACTCTTTGAGGGCATAGGTCGGGTGTGTTTAATTCATCTCTCATGTCGAGCTCATCCATGGATGTCAGCCAACCGCCTCCGTTTCATCGAATGCTATAGCACTCGCTGTTCACGTCTCCTCAAACCACTCCCACCGCTTCCTATCGGGAACTTGATAACCATATGATAGGCGGAGGGGATGGCCCTTAGAGCATTGAGAGAAGGCCTGCCCAGTAACATATTATACGTCGAGGGGGCATCCACTATGAGGAATTTTATTGTCGTTATTGCTTGACATGGGGGGTCTCCCAAAGTGAGTACCAGCAGATCGACCCTGTGGGTAGCACTTTCTCTCCCAGAGAACTCTAGTAAGTGGCGCACCTGGCCCACTTCCTTCGATGCCCATTTTTTCAAATGTCGATGAGAAGATGATGTCAGCCGAGCTCTCGTTGTTGATCAAGACCTTAGAACTCGTTTTGTTAATAATGACGACCCTTATTACCAACGTCATCAGCTGGATGGTGGTATCCAACCGAGGGAGTTTGACACGACTCCGTGCCCCAGTGTCTCCCGATCCGATGCTACGAGGTGAGCCTTCCCCGCCGATCTGGACTTCCCACCAACGAATCCCCCGTAAATCAGCATCGACCTCCAATGGCTTGAGCTGATACCGAGTCAATGGTCAAGGAGGTGGGCGGAGGAGGTGCCGGGTTCCGATCTTTGAGCCACGCAATGGCGAGATGTCCACGACCAGGTTCGATTTTCTTCAACCTTTCTTCAGCCGTTACGATCATCATTCGATTGCCCATGATCTTTAATGGAACTCATGATGCTTGATCATGTCTCTTTGTTGGAGTCGTCTTCATGCGAGGCGACCACCTTAAAAACTTCTCATGTGCACCTCGTATGGGACTTGAACTTTTAAGGCCGTTAGGGGGTGAAGTTTGCTAAGGTGAGTACAATTTGTGGCTCGGTGGGGTGGACCCAAGTGGTCCCTGACGTTACCTCTTATCTTTGGAGATCGATCTCTGTCTTCTATGTTCCTCCGTGGAGACTGTCTCGATCTGATGCCGTCTCCACGAGGCTTGGTCACACTTTCTCGTCCTTGCTTTTCTCCTTTTATGTAGAAAGAGCGCTTAGACATAAGGGCCTCCTACGCCCGTTGATGTATTTTACGCTGTGAGCACCTCGACCATGCTTGCACGAGGGTTCTTCAAGATGGAGAACCTTAGGTCTTTGGGCTGTATCTTCTTGACGATAAAGCGGTGATGGCAAATTTCTCATTTGGGATGTCTACCTTTAATGACTCCGAGTTGAACCTCTGGACGTAGGACCTTAGATTCTCCTGTGGGCCTTGCTTTACAGTCAACAGGTGGTAGCTCGGCTTCCTGTACGTTTGGGCTCCAATGAAGTGGGATCTGGCGATGGAGAAGCTCTCACGAAGGTGGGCCGAGGCTGGTGGAGCCGGTTAGGTAATCTTTGAGCCTTTTAGCGTGATGGCAAAGGCTCTACATCGCACAGGGTCCTGGTATCCATGCAACTCCATTTGAGTCTTGTAGGTGTTGAGGTGGTCTACGGGATCCTTTGTCCCATCAAAGGCCTTGATCGGCTGCATCCTGAATTTCGTCGAGAGAGGGAAGTGTAGTACCCCGGTTGTGAATGGGGATTCTGTTTGCTGGACCAGAGCATCCATGGAGATTGGGGCTCAACCTTTTACATCGTCCTTCACGTGACTGAGCTCTTGTTGGATGTCATGGAATGCTGCTCCCAAGCTTGTTCCTTCCTGATGAAGTAGGGTTGGCTAAATCACCACTCCGTTGCTCCTGCGGTGTCCCCTCATTGAGACCATCTCGGGGTATGTAGAGGGTGCTCCACTGGTCGAATTTCTCCTCCTCAGTCAGCGTCTTGGGGATGCGAGGTGTTGTTCTCACGTGGAGATGGTATTGCGAGCCTTCATGGGCTGTTGTGCCTTTGTGGGCATTGCGTCGCCTGAGTGAGTTTCGCCCGACTCCGCCCAGTAGACGGTGTGAAATAGAGTGCCTCCATCTCGTTGCTAACGGCGTGAAGGGCTTCGAGAGCGTCTCCTGGTTGTCTGCTGTCAACGTCGTCCTGTTGGTCTTGCGTCCTCGGGGGGTTGGCGTGGCTCCTACTCATGTTTCGAGTCGATACCATCAGTCACTGAGAAATAAGTTGATTTGTAAAGGAACAATCGTTCTGAGGCGGTGTCAGAGCGATAGTCTTTTGTCAAGCTGGGTTGGAGCTTCTTTGGAGTCATTTGGGCGGTCCATCGGGCGGATCGATATCTGACTGCATAGAAAGGGTGGTCGACGAAGTCTTGAAACGACCTCGATGCCTAAGTCGATTTCTTTCTCCACTTGAGAAAGGGAAAGAGATAAATTGTTGATGGTTTTGTGATTGTGTACCTTTCTTCGGTGGAATTGCTCGGTATTTATCATCTGTGATCACGATGACTTTCCTTGTTGATGGCGATACGACCTCTTCCCAATTGGGTAGGGAATCTCTTTTTCCTTATCGCTAGCTGAATATTAAGGGATAATTAGGGAGTCGTAATCGTAGGGGATCCTTCTTCCCTTAATGAGTAGATATCGGATCATGGAGATGAAGTGCTTTCCTTTCTTACGTCTTAGCGGTGGACGGTTATCGCTTGTCGGCTTTGTTTTATTTCTTGAAACTGGTTTCAGCCACCAGGCTCACGCCCAGCCGGGTAACCGAGGATGTCATCGTGAGCGATCCCAGGTGAGGCTCTTTCCGGCTCACGGGATGCCAACCCGCTTTAAGCTTTACTGATTGTTCGTTCCCTAGGCCTGCGTCTTGGGCCTATACGCTGATTTTTTAGGCACTATCACAATGTATTTTTTATAGGCTTTTATGCATCGAAGATAAAATGTGATCCTCTTATACATATTTGTAGAGACATTATAATTTCTATTTTGTTGTGGGACAAAATGAAGTTGTATTAATAGGTGAAGGACATTAAGCTTATCACTTCTCTATTATTTAAAAAGGGTCTCGGTCCTCGCATTAAAAGGAGTCATGGTTCCTATATTAAACAAAGAAACATAGAGATATTGATACCGAGAAACTCTCTATGTGAACTCCATTGTAGTATGGACGACCAAACCTGTTATGATTTAAGACATCAATCTCTAAGATTGTTTATGATTCATATTAATTATATGAAAGATGTTAGGTTCTGGATGATGATTTTCACAATTAAGTTTGATTTTGTTTCATCAAAACAGTCATAATCTCAGGATGAGATCTTCATTAATGCAAATGATTCCCTACTTGCCCAAAGCTTGCAAATTATACAACAAACTGTCATGGAAAAGCCAGTTTATGGTAATACATAGAACATATAAATGTTATTTAAACCAACAACAAACCTAGCTAGCCTATTAAGTTTTCCATAACCCCTCTTGTAAATCAATTAATTCCCTGACACTCTTTAAATTGGGATACCTTATGCTCAAATTCAGTATATATGAATAACAAATCGCGTGTACGTGGAGATATGAACCTTGAAGGTTACAGATTTGGCTGTTAGAATACTTACCCGTATGTCACATAAGGCCCAACCCTGTGCATCATATTCATTCTTGCCTTGTTTACTTTCAGAAATACAGCATTAAATATCTGGAACCATAAAAGAATTCTTTTAATACAATCAAGTATTTGTAAGGTACACAAAGAAAATAACTTTGAAAAAAAAAAAAAGACATGCAAATCACATGATAGACTATAAAAAAAGAAAAAAAAAAAGGAGCAATGCATTTTCAGCACCTTGCCTTTCATTTTTTGGCATTTATAAAAAAACTAGGCAGGTTGCTTTTAATTTGGATCTAATAGAACAGAATTAAATCAACCAATTTAACAATCATGGCATAATTCTGAGAAATGAAAGAAAAACTTACTTGAAGAGAATCCGTCCACGATAATTGAATCATCTGATAATAATATATATATGTTTTTCTATGCGGATCGTAACCTTAAAATCGCCTTTGATGATATAAGGAACGATTGATTCTTGACTTTACGAATCAAACCCCCTTAGAAAGGCATGTGTTTTCTATGCCTTCATATATATATATATATATGAATGAAATATAATAATAAATATTATTTATTAAGACATTTACTCATACAACAAAACACTAAAATACTTAAATTTTAGCGAATCGGCACGGAGGGATTTACACACGATAATTGTCTCTTAGATCTTCACGCTAATCATCCGCAGTGTGTATATTGATAACAATTATCAATCTTTATTATATGAATCAATTAGAAATTAAAATTTCTAACATTCTCCCATGATTCATATCGACTAGTATCTAACATATTAACAGCAGGCTCTGCAAATGTTATATATAAGTCACAACCGTAAAGAACTAATGAGCCGAATCATGAAGCTGGTCCACGAGTCGACAAGCGATCTCGATTCCTTCCATGTATCTAAGTCAATTCATTAAGCAGTCACAATTTTGATAAGGTGGACACCCGATATATCCCACAATGTATTAAATAAGACCTAATATCTATAATCATAATAAAATATGCATAAGCGAAATATGACTCTGATAGCAAATCGAGCAAACATCGATATCTAGAGTATCAAATAAACATAAGCGTGTAAACGCAAATTCATATGTATGACCAATCATCCGATACTTTAAAGGACGCGACTACTCCCATTTTACTATTATGGTCAATAAATGTTTAGGAGCTAGTCAGCTAGTCATGGATAGCAATACATATCATAGGTGCCAATGTACTATTTGAACTCTTTGATTTTGCATCTTTTCTTTGACGAATAGATACTTTGAAATCCATATGCTTGGCACCCTTGGTGTATCTATCATTCTTAGAGAAATCTGGTTGCCGCATTATCCGCAAATAAATCCTCATTTGTTTAGCAATGGTACCAATGATACTTAAACCATTAATGAAGTGCGCAGCCTGGCGATTGAACTGTAGCCTCAAGCATGCTATAGAATTCAGCCTCCATAGTAAATGTGAGGCCCTTTACCACTCTTCCATGAGATAGCTCCATTGCATTCCAGAAGAACAAATAGCCAAATGTGGACTTTACAGATCATACATCAGGCATAGTGAAAGTCGAGTAACCAACAATCTCAAGGTCTTAGTTAGTATATGTGGCATGTGATCCTTAATGCCTTACTTGAAGTACCTCAGCTTTCTTTACGACTCAGTAAGGGGAAATAGTCGGGATTTGATTGATATGACCCAACATACCGACCATAAAAGCATATCACGCTGAGTAAGTCGAGCATACATCAAACTCCCAACTAAAGAAGCATAGGAATATTGTCCATTTCTTTATGCTCCCGAATCGTTTTGGGACATTGGGATAGGCCCGAAAATTGTCTCGCTACGGATGGGAAGCTGGACTAAGTGAACATGATTCCATCTTAAACCTTTCTAGAACTTTGTTGATGTAAGCTTTTGAGATAATCCCAAAATTCCTTGTGATCTATCGAAATATTTCTATTCGATCATAGGAAGCCTCTTATATCCCTTCATTTCAAAGGATTACTAGAAAGGTAATTCTTAACATCATGCAATAACCCACGATCACTAACGTGGCAAGAAGAATATCATCTACATACAACACAAGTTATGAACTTGCTTCCCACTGGCAACTAATGTAGATGCATGATCAGATTGTTCTACAGAATATTATGTGACAATCTGATCTGTTCTGACCTTGACAACACATTGTCTGGAAGCTTGTTTAATCCATAGATTACAGTTTCTTCAACCTGTACTTAGGGCTTGAAAAGAAAAAGACGCTCAAAAACCTTGAGGTTGATCCATATATACCTCTTCTTCCAATCTCCATTGAGAAAAGACGTTTTAACATCCATTTGGTCATTTCGAATCAAAATGAGCCAGAAGCCGTACAATCCTTAAAGAGTCCTTTCTAGAAAGCAGGAAGAAAGTCTCTTTGTAGTCAATGTGCCATCCTTTTGAGTGTAACCTTTGGCAGCAAGTACGGCTTTGTACCTCGACATTGCCCTTAGAGTCTGCGGCGGTCTTAAAGACCCGCCACGGCCGACTCTTTTAGAATCCTTCGGTAATTCCGTCATTTCCCCAAACGTGTGTCAATCCTGGTTCAACTCTTCCTTCATGACCCATTAACCACTTTATGTCAAATTTTCAGCTAATGGCTTGGTCGAAAGAGACCGGGTCATTATCAATGCTCAGAATCCTCATGCTCCAAGTGCACCAAACTGTAGTCATTCAAAATAGCGATCTTTTCTCTCACAGTAGACCTCCTTGATACTATTTCTTCTTGGTCGCACTTGCTCATTAGCAGGCATTTTCCTCCTCTTCTTGAACAATGGCATCCATAATTGGGCTTGGGCATCATTTGTTGTTCCATATTCCATGCCTTAATGGGCATGCTACAATAATAGGAACTGAGGAATTTGAGATGGATCATTTGATGGGCTTTGGTCCATCAATGACTCTCTTATCTCCCATCACACATTAACCACCCTTATTTAACCTTGCCATTTCAATGAAATAAACATTCAGACTCTACAATTCTACCATTACTATGGTTGGAACAATGAGAATCTGCCACCCTTTGACCTTCTGGATATCCAGCCAAATAACCACTAATGGTCCGCAAGTCAACTTCTTTTTCATGTGGATTATATATCCTCACTTTGGCTTGACAGCCCCACACGTGAAGATGTCTTAAACTAGGCTTCCTAGATGTCCACAGTTCCTAAGAGTGTCATGAGGAACTAGCACTAGATTACCCTATTTAATATGTATCTGGCTGTCCTTAATGCGCCATCCATAATAAGAAAAAGGTATAGAACTATCATTCACCATACTCCTTACCATTTCCATCAATGTACGATTCGCCTTCGGCTATGCCATTTGGTGTGGCGATCGGCGTGTTGTATCTGTATACAATATACATGGACTCAAGGAGTTTTTAAATGGGCTGGAATTTGTGCTTCAGTGTGCTCATAATATTCACCACTTCTATCGGAGCGTATTACGCTAACCTTCTATTTAAGCGTCTCTCCAACCTACGAAATGAATGTCTCGAGGACATCAGCAGTTAAAAAGGTTCTTTCATGCGCAAATAAAGTAACGATTACCTAGAGTAATCATCAATGAAGGTGATGAATACCTCTCACCGCCCCAAGATAATTTGTCGAAAGGACACAAATATCGTATGTTTAAATCAAGTAATCCACTACTCCTTGTAGAGCGTGCGATACATGTTTGGTTTCACCTACTTAATGCAATCCACAAGTATTCAATCGGTAAAAATCGAGTGAAGCCAAAACTTAAACTTTTAATTAGTCTCAAATCACTTTCTTTGGATATATGGCCAGAGCCTTTTATGCCACAAGTCGTGAAGACCTCAGTAGTGCACTCCTTTTTATACCAACATATATTTACTTATCAACATTAAACGAGGAATTAACAAAAGTAGAATTGATTCAAACAATATAAAGTATCAACAACGAACCCGACCACAAAGGTTTGTTCCATGTGGTACAATGAAAAACAACCATGTCCAATCCTAAAATCAAATCCTAAAACATCCAATCTAGAAAGCAAACAAGATTTCTGACGATCGGGAACATAAACCTTCTCTGGATGAGGCAATGGCCAATATCTAACCCGATTCTATATGTCCTACACCTTCAGTCTGAAAAGCTTTCAATCACATTTTCCCCTTAAATGGCTTTCGCTACGGCATTTGGTGGAAGTTTAGGTAACCACTGCATAACATTGAGAAACATGAGTGGTTTGCACAGGTGTGAAGCCACGAGTATTAGAAGAAACCTCGATCGGATTTGGGATTCAAAGCATGGAAGCAGTCTTGCACCTCTCTTTTCAAACCATGCCTTCCTCTTTTGGCAATCGGCCTTCTTGTGCGGGTTTGTTTGCAAAGTATTTGTAATAACCCAACCTCTCCTTGCCCTTCTGTTTGCACCTTAAATGGTGCTTTCCCACTTGTTATTCCATTTCTTACTTGGGGCTTGCGCCACTAGAACCGACATTTGATTTACCATAATAGCAGGTGGCTTGGGAAGGTTTGACCTTAAGGTCTTCCCTTTGCCTCCTCTTGCATGAGCATGGCGTAGTATCGAAAGACCATTTTCCCTTAAGTTGGTTGTAGTTCTCAAAAATTGCTTGAAATCATCACCTTACATGATTTCAACGAAACTCAACCAACACTCGCTCACCAAGATCCATAATAAACTCTTAAGCCAGTTGTAGGTATTCTACCATGTGATAATATGTTCCTCAATTGGTGAGCTATGGTGTACTCTATTAGATAAATCATTATAATAGGCAGTGGCAATGGAACTTATCACAATCAATACGTCATAGTACACTTCTTAATTTCAACCACAAATTCCTCATACTAAATCTTCCCCGGGCTCAGGCGGCACCATTGAAACTGTGCTAACAAGAAAACTCCTGTCGCCAACTGTTGACCTCTCCCAATTCTCCATGTTTTCTTATGCGCCTCGAACTAGTATCGGTCGGTTTAGTGGGTTCAAATCCATAACTAAATGAATCGAGTCCCAAAGGCCTGACATTAGCTTGACATATTAGAATCCGATCATCATAGTTCTGTCCATTAAACTTGATACCATTGACAGTCACATTAGAGATCGTTGCAAACATTTACATCTCACATATTAATTACTTTGAATTTAAACCACAATTCAAACTATAATATATATACCAAAACATTGCATTTAAATTCACCTTTGAGCTAAATCTAAACACAACCAACAATCACCAAATATGCATCATTCATATAACATATATAAGGTCCAATCACAAGAATTTAATTTAACATATAAGTCATCTCTGGATGTACACTATATATTAATTAAATAAGGTTCATAACCTACTTCAATTGTTATTAACATGAGTAAGGTCTACCTTTGGGTAATACGTATAACTACATGTAAATAACTATAAATATTTATTATTCTTAAATGTCATTTATGATGCTATATCAAATAAACATTTATAAATATTATTTAAATCATTTAATGAAATATGAGTGGGCCACTTTAGTGACTAACACTCACTAAAATATTAAAGATTTAAATCATATAAACTTAAATTATTAAGTTTAAATTATTATACAATTCGAAATTTGCATAAGTCATATATGCACATGCATATTAATTCTTTCTCTGAACTGACATGTATTCCTGGGTTACTCATATTATTCTTGCCTTGAACGGCTTGAATTCCGATTTCATCACAATTTGAATCGACAATTGGTCAATTAAAACCAAGCAGCAACATTTATATATAAAACTATTCAAAATCACAATTATGAGAACAATTGAATTCTCACGATGAATGCGAACTATCAATTCAAATATTCAACGAAATGTTAAATTCAAAATTAAAACCCAAGTTAATTATGCCATAAGCAGTTAATTTAAGCATCAATTAACTACAACTAACTTTAGTGAGAAAAATACCCAAATTCTCATAAACCTAGAGGTGGTAATTGAATTTCTATTAAACCTTGCTCACGATCATAAAATTGTTGAAAATTTGCGAGCTTGATTTAACAATTTGGATCATAATAGATCCGATTAAATCAGCAATTGCTTAATCATGACATAGTTCTGAGAAAATGAAAAGAAAAACTTGAAGAATCCATCCACGATAATTGAATATTTAGTAATAATATATATATGTTTTCCTATGCGGTCAGTAACACTTAAAATCGCCCTTTGATGATATAAGTTGATTGATTCTTGACTTTCTGAATCAAACCCCCTTAGAAGCTGTGTGTTTTTATATGCCTTCATATATATATATATATATAGAGGCAGGAATACTAATATTAAATATTATTTATTAAAGCATTTCTTCATATACTTGAGTTACTAATATTAAATGTCTTTTAATAAGACATTTACTCAAATAACGAGTTACTATTAAATGTCTTTTATTAAGACATTTACTAAATACAACAAAACACTAAAATACTTAGAATTTTAGATAGACGCAGAGGATTTACACCAGATAATTGTCTCTTAGATACTACCTGAATCATCCTTGGGTAATGCAGCGATAACAATTATCAATACTGAAATTATATGAATCAATTAGAAATTAAAATTTCTAACAATTTACACCTTATACTTTAAAATGTTAAAATGAACTCCCTAAATTATTCAAAACATAAAATGTAAGTCTTTTTTAAAAACTGTTTACACATGTTGTTCAAACATTGTTAAATTGTAATGGGAATAAAATTCATTTGTTACATTAGATTAATTATACGACTACATGGGAAAGTAGAAAATAAACTTTACTTTAGTATTTGAAGGTAATTTAGTCATTTTGCTTTAATGAAAGATTACCAATTGTAATATTTTCTGGGAAACTCTCATATAAAATAATGTTTAAATAAATAAATAAAACCTTCAATATATCCTAGATTAAGTTTTTTTATTTTATTATCATGTAATTTTAATTTGAAAATATTTTTACAAAAATGAGATTTGATAAAATTCAAAATTTTACTTATAATAATTAAAAAATCACTTATAATTTTGTTGAAAAGTAGAAATATATATTTAAATAAATACTTAAAATAATTTTACTAAAAATAGTTTGACTATACTTTGCTGATTTATTTAGATTTAAATTTTATTTTCAAATTTAAGTCAAATTTCTTAATCAAATTAGAATTAATGAATTTAAAATTAATGGTAATTATTTTTTAAAAATTTGGACAAATCAAAGTATTTAAGTCAAACTATTTATAGTCCAATTATTTTAAGTATTTATTTTTATTTAAAAAATCATATTTGAAGAAATTTATAAAATGATTATAAGTGATTTTAAAATTATTATAACTATTTTTTTTGAATTTTATCAAATATCTATTTAAAAATATATATTTTTAGATTATTTAAAAAAAAAAGATTAAAATTACGTGATAATAAGTAAGGAAAAAAAAAATCTTAATCTATAATAATTTTTGTATTGTATGGGGAAGAAAGGATGTAGTCAAATAGAGAATTCATATTTCTAATAAGTATAAAGATTAGTTGAGTTTGAAGGTTTGAAAAAATCACTTTTATTTATCCAAATTTTACTTTTCTTAATTGATTAAATTTAAAATCAAGCAAAATTTGTAAAACCTTTATCCTTTATCATATAATTGTAATATTTAATAAATAAAATAAAGTATATTATAACAATTGAATCTTATTATTAAATTACTTTTAAAACTCAATAAATCTATTTTGGATTAGAAATTTAGCTATTATTTGAACAAGAAATCGGAATTAATGGTAATTATTTTAAATCTAAATGAACATAATATTTTAAATGTAAATGAAACTTTTGAATTTAGTCAAATATCTATTTTTTTTAAAGTGGATTTTAAGATCAAGTATGTTATAACAGTAAAAAAATTATTAATTTAGAAATATTTTGATGGGGTAGAAAACAATATGTGCACATGCCCAGAGTGCAGGCCCAGAGCGCGAGCCAGGGCGCCCAGTATGACCGGACCTCCCTTATGAAGGGTTGGGGCCTGAGCAACAAAAGCTCGATCCACGGTGAGATCCTACCCATGCCAGTATACGGGCTGGGCGAGGTTGAAACCACCTTGCCGGTAGATCCAAGTGATATGGCGGCCTGAAACTTCGTCTGAGAAGCAGCCACTCTCTCCATGATTCGCGTACACGGATTAGGAAGAAGAATCTCGTACATGATCGCGCTCTCCATTATCCCTTAATAGTGGGTGTGATAAAGGAAAAAGAAACTCCTCACCCAATGGGAGAGATACCGTATCATTGTCTAACAAGGAAAGTAACCACAATTTCTCCTTATAAATACCGACCCATTCTACCACAAAAGGTACACAATCATAACACCATCGATAGTTGATTTCTTCCCTTTTAATAAGAAAGAGGTTGACTTAGGCATCAGAGAGCTGGCAGGCGCACCCCGTGGTCAATCAGCTAGGTGCATGTTGCCTGCGATTCGGCCCTAGCGGGGCCAGACCGATTGACTCAGAAGATCCGACCCAAGAAAATGGTGAAAAAGCACCATCGGTTTGGCGCGCAGTCGTGGGACGGCTTGTTCCTCTACAAATAAAGCGAATTCTCGATGATTGATGGTAGTGACCAGAAACATGGCGGGAGTCACACTAACCCCACGGGATCTGCCAAGACTAACAGGCGACCTAGATGGCAGGCCACGAGAGAGCGCCTCGAGCTCTACCAGGCCAATCTTGACGAGGTGGGTACTGATCCTCCTGCTCAGCGTTCTTCGAGAGACTTAGAGGAACTCACGGACAAATGCAATGGCCCGCGGAGAGAAGCGACAACATAAGGCTCCTCGGGGCGAAGGAGAAGGAGAAACTAGCGAGCCAAGGGTACGATCATGGCCCACAGGAGGGGACCTTGATTAGGGGATTCCGGTGGGAACAACGAGGCAATGGACCATCCTTTGATAGTAGAAGATAGGGGAATGGCCAGGTGGGAGTAGCGCTTCTAGGACATCAACAAGAGCTCAACCATGAAGCTATGAAAGGACGGCAGTCTCCATGGATGCGCGATGCGGCCAGGCGGTCTGGTTGCGGCGAGATACTTCGCTTCCCTCTGGCGAAAGTTGAATGCCTCGGTCGAAGCGTTAAGCGGGCGAAAGATCTATAAGATCACCTTAATACCTACAAGAATCAGATGGAACTGCGCGGATGCCGGGACCAGTTAGATGAAACCGCCATCACGCTCAAGAGCCCGACTTGCTTTGGTTCAATAGACTCGCCATCGTCGGTCTCTCATCTTGGTGTCCATCGCGTTCGTCTCCCACTTCATTTG
The DNA here is from genome assembly GCA_016808115.1 of Tetrastigma voinierianum. Lineage (NCBI taxonomy): Eukaryota > Viridiplantae > Streptophyta > Magnoliopsida > Vitales > Vitaceae > Tetrastigma > Tetrastigma voinierianum. The sequence goes on along the minus strand of JAEQBH010001676.1, from coordinate 79,624 downwards.
AGCTTGGACATACAAGAAGCCGAGATATCACTTGTTGACCATAAAGCGAGCCGGGAGAACGAAGTCATCGAGGTTTAAAGCGATCGTTAAGGGCGGAGCATCCCGGATGAGAAGTTTGCCACCACAGCTTTCATTCTTCCGGGTTGGCGTATAGTCGAAAGACGATGTTTTCCATCTCAAGAACTCGACAAGCATGTAGGGGTGCCATAAGCGAAATACATCAAAGGCGAGGCCCTTCTATCTAGAGAAAACTCTTCCTTGAAGGAGAAAGGCCGGCGAAAAAAGTGAAACGAAGCCCAGACGGAGACAAGGATAGATCCCCACAAAGGGACAGAGAGAACATAGAATGATCTCTAAAGAGACGAGGCAACGTCAGGGACCTCTTGAGCCCACCTCAGCCCAAGCTACAGCAGTGATATCCACCTCGGTAATTCACCCCCTTGACAGCCTCGGTGTCACAGGTCCTATGTGAGACACAGCACGAAAAGTTTTTAAGGTGGTCGTCTCAAATGAAGACAGACCCAGCAAAGAGGGACTCAACCAAGTATTGTGAATTCCATAGGGATCATGGACCTTGAATGAATGGTGCATCCGGTGAGGAAGGGGTGAATACATGATCGGCGTGGACACCTTCGCCCAGCTGTGGCCTCGAGTCGAGACCGGGCATCGCCCCCGTCATGTGGCCAGCCTCAACCTTACCAGCAGCCCTTGGGGAGAAATCTATGTGATCACGGGAGATTTGCGAGGAGAGTCAGTTCGACCAGGAAAGGCTCATCTACGTAGCATTAGATCGGGGGAGACCTTTGGAAATACAAGCGTGTCGACTCTCATTTAGACACCGCCATAACTTTGGGACTCGACATGGAAGGCTTCCGGCATCCTCATGGCGATCCCCCAGTAATAAGGGTGGAGTCGTAGCCAACAAAACAATACGGGGGTCTGATGCGACAACGGGCTCGATCGACATCATCTTAGCGTCTGACCTTCGATAAAATGGGCATCGAAGGGAGAAACTAGAGCAGGTCACGCCACTTTGTGGATTCTTCGGAGAAGAGTGCTACCTGCGGGGTCAGCGGCTAGTGCTCACTTTGGGAGATCCCGTGCTGAGCCACAACGGTGGTGAGTTCCTCGTAGTGGGCCCGATCGACTATATATTGACCCATTGAGCATGCCCTCCTCAATGTAAGGGCCATCCATGGCTATCATATGGTTATCAAATTCCCCACTACGAATGGGGTAGGAATGGTTCGAGGAAATCAGCGCATAGCCAGGGAGTGCTACTCGGCATCAATGAAGTAAAAAGCGGTAGGCAGCATCTACATGGACAAGCTCGACATAAGAGATGAGGTAGGCATCCGACCTATCCCTCGGAAAAGAACTCGGCCAGGCTGGCTACGGCGACCCGGCCGAACATCTCGTCTACATCGGATCGAGATTGGCGAAAGAGCGTAGGGCCCTCCTTGTCACTTCTTAAAATATAGATGTGTCGCACAGGCGGGGTGTGAGAGGAATTATTGAAGTAAATCACGCACACAAAGAACATCAGCCCCTCTTCAAACTATAAAAGAAAAGAAAAAGAAGGAGTTTACGCGAGAAGCGGCGTCGATGAAGGGTTAACAAACTCCGTTTCGAGCCAAAGCTATCCGAGAAGTAGAATACCCTGATTGGTTGGGTGATGTAGTCCTTGTCAAAAGGGCAAACGAAAAGTGGAAGCTCTGCATTGACTTCACGATGTCACTTGAGCACATTCTAAAAGCAGTTTCCTACCTCGGATCGACCTTATGGTGGTGCCCTGACTATTACGAGCTTCTCAGCTTCATGGACGCTTTCTTGGGATATAAATAGATCAGAATGGACCCTAGAAATCAGAGGCCTCATTTGTGGCGGAAGCGGGGTGCTTCTTGTTACCCGGGTGATGCCTTCCCGGGTTGAAGAAGCGGGGCCATATCGGAAGGCTAGTGAACAAAATGTTTCAGAAGCAGATTGGAGCATCTATGGAAGTATATATAGATGACATGCTAGTGAAGTCGGTTAAGGCCGAGCTCCACGTAGCCCACATAGCTAAGTCATTCCAGGTCTTGAAGAACTATAACATGAAGGTAAATCCAACCAAATGTGCCTTTGGAGTCTCAACCGGAAAATTCTTGGGTTTTCTCAATTAACAACTTAGAGAGACAGAGGCAAATCCAAAATAAGATAAGCAGGTGCTAGACATGTGATCGCCTTTGAACACCAAAGAAATTTAGCATTTAGCGGAATAAACAACATTGCTTGTATCTAGATCCAATGATAAGTTCCGGCCATTCTTTCAGGTTCTGAAAAAGGCTTTCCACTGGGACACCCAATGCTAAGAGGCGTTCTCTGCGCTAAAGGCTTACCTGAGCTCCCCTCCCGTCCTGGTGAGCCCCACCGAGGGAGAACTCCTTACCCTTTATTTGGCCATTTCAGATTTTTCAACTAGTGTCGCCCTGGTTAGAGAGTGAGATAGAATACAACAACCGGTCTATTACTACAACCGAGCTTTGAGAGGAGCGGAGGAAAGGTATCTAAAGATGGAGAAATTAATCTTAGCGTTGGTAACCACTGCTAGAAGGATTCGACCATATTTCGAGCTCATCATTGTAATCTAACGAGAACACCCAGTAAGCAGAGATATTGCCTGACGAATCCTCGGGAAGGCCCGATAAAATGGGCCGTAGAAGGCTTAATGAGTTCGACATCAAATACAAAGCTAGGGACCGGTGGTCAAGGTAGGTTTTGGCGATTTCATCGTGGAATTCACCCCGCTGCAATGCCTGACACGGCATACGAGCTTCTCAATTGGTGCTCAAACCTACATGCGGAGGTTGATAAAGTAGATAGGGCATCAATTCCCAAGGAAGCGATGTGGGCATAGTTCCCTATTCTCCCGGACCAGGGTGGCGTGGAATACGCATAGTTGGATTGAGGCCCTCCGATAAGCAGGGGCCGAAGTCGCGAAACTGTCATAGCGCAATCTTTATCTGTAGGCCAATCAATTGGAGATTTGTAGTGATTCCCAATTGGTGGTGAAGCAGATAGAGGACTCCTATGAAGCAAGGGGTGAAAAAATGATCCTTTACAGTGCGGCCTTAAAAGTTTATACGGGTTCAGGTCAGGCATGTCCTAAGGGCAGAGAATATGCGGGCAGATGCCCTGGCAAAGCTAGCAACAACACTACAGGGGGATCTAGACAGATTGATACCGGTTGAGCACCTCTCAGAACCCTCGATAAACGTCGATGAGGAAAAGTGTCACAGTAATGTCCAGAACCCCGGCTGGATCTGGTTATCTGGTTCTTGTTGCCAAGCGATCCAAGGCCTCAAGCTCAAGTGGTCAAGCTAGGTTCACCATTCATCGGGGGACACTTTATAAACGAGGCTTCTCTACACCCATCCTTAAATGAATAGGAAAGGAAGACACCAACTATGTGCTCAGAGAGGTGCATGAAGGCATCTGTAGAAACCATAATTGGGCGAACGGCATCAGACGAACAAGGGTATTCTTGTTTCTGTTGTTGATGCTCAAAGAGCTAAGGAGCTAGTTAAAATACAAGACACATCCAGAGCATGCCTCGTCTGTCACTTCCTTTCAGGCATGACCTCCAATCACAAGCGCTTAACTTCAACAGGGGCTTGACATATTGGGGCCCCTACCCATTGGGAAGGGCCAATGCAAGTTTATTGTTATAGGAGTGGATTACTTCACCAAATAGGCAGAGGCCGAGCCTTTAGCTACGATCACAGAGCAAAAGGTACGTAACTTTGTTTGGCGTTCCATAATTTGCGGGGTTCGAATCCACTGAGGCCACAGTGTCCCGATAATGGGAAACAATTCAACAATCCCAAGTTCAAGATTTTTGTCTTAGAGCTCGTGTCCAAGAATTACTACTCGGCGCGATCCTAACGGATAAGCGAAGTCACTATAAAGAACTCTCAGAAACATTGAAGACTATTTGGAAGAATACGAAGGGAAAATGGGGGAATGCCTCCTCGAGTGATATGGGCATCTCTGAACCTCTGGCACGCAAATCAATGCTTTCAGAAACCGTTTGCTCTAGCATTCGTGGCTTGATCGCTCAGTCGAGGTTAGAGTGAATCACCAAAGTTGAGTTCGCAAATGCGAAACACAGCGAGGAATTCTTCTCTGAACCTTGACCTCTAGACGTGTCGGAGTTACGGCGCGCCGAGGCTATCGAGAAAAAGACAACAAAAAGGTACAGCAGAAGAGATTAGACACGAGTGTTAACGAAGCGACACAGTTTCTAAAAAACTCTTTGCCGACAGGAAAGACCACACATGGAAGCTGGGGCTAAACTAGGACCCTATGTGATATCCTGCGAATAATCTTCTGGCAGCGACTCACGAACTTCAAGGAAGGAAAAAACCTGCCACATTCTTGGAGCAGTGTGAACACCTCCAAGAGATTCTACCCGATAGACCTCGGTTGTAGATTTTAATAAGAAATTCACAGTTTTATTATAATAACATCCTTTGAGTTCATTTTCGGCTGAATGATTCTCATGGTGTAAAAACAAACAGTGGAGCCAGAGTACACACGCTTCCAAAAACTGTATTTTTGTTTGGATATCTGAGAAAATTACAATTAGCAAGGCCCACATTCTCTCTCGTCTCGAGAAAATTGTCCCATTGTTGTTCTCTACATCTCAAAAAATTACAATTAGCAAAGCCTTTCTCTACATCTTAGAATATCACGATCAACCAACCCCAGTCAAGGCAAAAACCACAAGAAAGGGAAAGAGAAAAGGAAGGAGAAAGAGAAAAGGAAAAGGAAAAGGAAGGAAAAAGAGAAAAGGAAGGAGAAGGAGAAAGAGAAAAGGAATGAGAAGGAGAAAATAGGGGAGAAAGGTATAATGGAGGAGCGGACAAAATATTCCCTGCGGGGCGTACCGCCCCCTCCGAATATGTTCCCCGGTCCAGTTCCATCAATGGGCAGAACTAGGGAACAATACAACTCCCATAACGGAGGAACTAATGAAAAACACAACTCTTACGAATGGTAGAACGTCGAAACCAAACGTTGGCCTGCGATCACTAGACGGACTCCGTGCGGTGACAATCAAACCTTGAAGCTTCATCATGTATGAACTTCGACATTGTCGAAGAGAGGTAGAAGGACCAGGGCGGTATGAAATAGGCAGTGAGAAGAGCGTAATTTATAAAGAGCACGGACACTTGGAAAGCCATGCGATACCCACACATTTCAATTCTCCATAGATCGCATTAAGCGCGCCCTTGCCTTACCTAGAGAGGAAGAGCGAAAGAGCCGCGTAGCTGAGATTGAGCAAGGGCTCATATACAAAGAAACCACGACTCATTCAGAAACAGCTGCGATTTCAAAATGTCTAGCTCGGTTTCTTAAGGCTTGGCGACTGAAAGGCAGTAGCCAGGATCCTGTAGCTCATTGTCAAAGAAACCATGGCTGATTCAAAACCTTGTAGCTCGGTTTCAAAGAACCCGTAGCTTAGTTCAAAAGCCTTGTAGCTGGATCAAACGAGCTGGGATATAAAGAACCCGCCTTGACTACATTACAAAAGTTCTTTGAGCTTCCCCACGATTTCAAGGGCCATACATCTCGATTCTTAAAGAACTGACGACCGAGCCCGGTAGCCAAGGAGCCGGCTCGGTTTCAAAGAGCCTTGCAGCTTAGTTTCAAGGGGCCATACGGCACCGATTCTTGAAACGATAGCCCTAAAAGGCGAGTAGCGGTCATGTAGCTTAGTGTCAAAGAGCCACTTCTTCCGGTTTCAAGAGCCTTTGTCTCGGTTTCGAAGGCCGCGTAGCTTAGTTTTGAAAGAGCGCGTAACTCGATTAGGAATTAAAGCTCGGACCTAAGGAAACCTACAGCTCTGTTCCAAAAGATCCTTGTAGCTCAGTTCAAAGGGGCCATACAACTCGGTTCTTAAAGAACCTGACAGCCCAGAAGGCCTAGTAGCCAAGGAGCCATGTAGCTCAGTTTCAAAAGAGCCTTGTAGCTCAGTTTCAAAAGGGGCCATATAGCTCGGTTCTTAAAGAACCTGATAGCCCAGAAGGCCAAGTAGCCAAGGAGCCATGTAGCTTAGTGTCAAAAGAGCCATGTCATTTCGGCTTCAAAAAGAACCTTGTAGCTTCGGTTGAAGAACCACGTGGCTTCAGTTTCAAGAAACCTTATGGCTGAATCGGGAAGTAGGAGCTCGAATACAAAAACCCGTAAGATACATTCCAAGAGCCTTGTAGCTCGATTCAAGGGAGCAGCCCAACTTGGTTATTAAAGAACTGGCGGCTAGAGAGCTGTGTGAGGCCATGTGGCTGGTTTCAAGAGCCACGTAGCTTAGTTTCAAAAGGGCCATGCAGCTCAGTTCTTAGGAACCTAACAGCCTAAAAGTCCTAGCACCCAAGGAGCTAAGCAACTCAGTTTGATGGAAAGCACAGTAGTTCAACTAATCAAGGGCCGCATAGCCTAGTAAGAACCCGACCATTTAAAGATTGGATAACCGAGAAACACCAAACACATATCAAGTAAAATAAAAAATAAAAAAGGGAAAACCAAGGAGGTAGAAAGACGGATATCCATAGAACAACAAAACTGATGTCAGCGTTACAGATGTCCGAGGTTTATAACTCAAAATTAGCCAGAATGAGCAAAAATTATACAAAAGGGAAGCCCAAATGTTGGGGTAGAGCTACGGCGGCCTCGATGGTGCCGAGCCTTAAAGTTGCGTGGTCGGAGGCGAGCCTCGGCGAGCCGGCGAGCCGGCCTCGGCAGAATCTCGAGCCACCTGTCGGGGAAAGAAGGGAATGGCTGGAGTATCGAAAACACCTCGGGATGCGCCTCGTCACCGAAGCAGTTCTTCGCCTCCTCTTCATCAGGAACTTGAAAATTGAAGTCCAAACCCGGGAAAGCCTTGGCAGCTCTGCGTTGGAAAGCAAGCCATCTGGAGGCCCATAGGTCTTGAGGCCTCGTCCATGGCTCTGCTATTTACTGCATCCTTTGGTGATCATAGCCTCTCGCCTCTGGAGGTCCCCAAGTAACGTGTTGCACTCCTCGGCCAAGCACTCCATGGAGCTCTCAGCTTCAGAAGTCTCTCGGCAAGCCCGATCCAACGCCGCTGCTTTGGTGCACAGTTCTTCCCTAGCAACCTAGAACTCTTCCTTAACCACCCGCTGCTCATCCTCGACAAACCTTAGGCCCTCTATGGCCTTCTTTTCTCTGTCTTCAGCTCTCGCCCTTGCGGTTGAGGTGTGCTTCAGATTGGATTTATGCCCTAAAACATCGTCAATCAAGCTTTGTATCCGAGTTGGCAGCTCGACCCTTTCGGAAGTCAAGGAAGACATGGCTGTATGCTCGCCGTCTTAAGCGAGCTCTCGGCCCGGTGGCCCTCCTCATGGAGTCCTTTATATAAGTAGCCGTTTGCCAAGGAATAAGATGGAGTTAGCAGATAACATTAACACAACAACAAGACGAATAAAAGAAGGCGCTCAGACATATAGAGACAGTCCCTTGGAGGGACAAGGCTAGAGCCTCCTCAACACATAGGGCTTCCACTTTCTTGAGATCAGAGTCTCGAAGGATAGATGAAACATCCCTAATGTGAGCTCCGCATTGGTGAATAGCGAGTCCTCACCCCCCTCAGCTTCAAAGCGATCATCCCCCACATCTCCCCGTGTCGAAGGGGGAGGCGAGGTGTTGCTTCAGGGCTCAGACGAGAGATAGGAAGGTTTCCGGAGGGGCTCTCTGGCCTTTCTCCAGACCATGACTCTGCGTGAGGACGAGCAACACGCACACTTTCGCCGTCTCGGACACCTCGTCGAAGAGAGGACAATGCTTGCCTCACGAACTTGGGCGCGTGAGGCGGGTGGAATGCTCCCAACCCGGGACCTTACCCTGAGCCGGGGTTTGCTCTTAGGAGGGATCCTGAGCCTTCGGCTGCGCTCCTCCTCTTCTTTGCCCGGCAACTCAGCACGGGCGAGTTCTCCTGAGTTGAAACACAATAAAGGCCCCCTAGGAGAGTTTCAGCGGGGAGGAGGGAGATGTTAAACAAGGGAACAAGATGGGCTCTGAAGAGCGAGGGAATGTCCGACTGTCGGATGAAATACATCTGAGGTGACACTTGCCCGGTGACGGCACTTCACGTCCTGGGAGTAAGGTCATAGCGGATGCACAAATGGCCTGGCGAACAGAGTCAAGAGCATGACATGACCTCTGAAAAAGTTGACCCCCACTAGCATTTATGGAAAACTCACAAAGGTTCGGGGGTAGTCCATCTTTTGTAGAAATCCCGACGTGTCGTGCCCGATCGACGAGGTTGTATTCCCGATATCGGCCCTGACCAATAGTGCGCGCTCGATGCTTATGCTGGAAAGAGGGAGGTCGGAAATGGGTGGCGGTGGCTTGCCGAAATAAATGAAGCCTTCCGAGGCCTCTTTCAAGATGAAGAAATCCAGTAGCAGAGCTATACTAGGGACCCCGAGGCCCTTATCCCTGAAAAAAACTTGAAGGTCGACCAAGACGCCCCAAAAATTAGGAGAGAGCTGGGACGGGCATACATTGAAATGTCGTAGGAGTTTTGATGAAGGGTGTCTGAGGGCGGAGGCGCCGTTCTCAAGAGCCGCCTCAAAGCGAGACCATCTTAAGGAGCAGGGAACAACATAAGATGTAAGAAAGATCAGAAGACAGTTCGGACACCCCAAGGAGGTCCATGCTTGGGTAGCAAAAGTTTTAGCAAACGAAGGCTCGACTCGGCTAGGGCCCACGACATCTACATACCTCACGGCAGCCCTCAGATATTCGGAGCCACGGGGATACCTAATCTCGCTAATCTTCTCCTTGCCCTTGCTTGGAGGAGGAAGATAACCCACTGGAAGGACCCCAGCAACCACAGCTATAACACCCCTTTCCCGGCCCGACCCGTTTGGCAAGTCTGAACCGAGTCTGGGTTGCTCTAATGTCACTCAATCACTTTATCAAAATCATTTATCAAAAACACGCCGTAATGTTACACTTCAGTTGGCATAAAATCCTTTTCAAATATGCGGAAGCGCTTTTAAAGGGGTAAACCCATTTCATTTCATTCATGCAAAAGTACAATTACTATAAAGGCATATCAAGCCTTTTCACATGATTTACAAAATAGATATTCAGAGTTGAAATTGTTTTTACAAAATATCAATGTTCAAAAAGAGATATGGGGTGAATGCATATGTCTAAACATACTCCGCAAATCTTTCTTTATGACTTGATGCTCCTCGATCTTGCTTTTTGCTCTGTTCCCGTCTGTATGCATTGCATAGATAAAACTTCTGCGTTAAGCATTTTCATGCTTAGTGGTTCCTCCACAATTCCATTCTCAATTTAGTTTAAATCAAATCATGGAGTTTTACTAAAGCAAACTTTGGATCTTTTTTGGATGATCAATGTCAATACAATACATATACTTATTTCATATACAATCATTTATAGGTTCATTGATCAAATCGAATATACGCTTCCATATGCAATAAGTCGTGATGATAAAATCATGCATTTCGATACTCTTTCATTTCAATTCGCAATCATGCTTTCAATTCGATTTGTCACAATCTCGAATCAATTGATTAGTTCTACCCTTAACAGAATTTAAACTATGTTTTTCGATATATGGGATATCGAGATCAGAGCGAATCGGTAGGCTCTGAGGTAGGTATAAAAGCAGTTTTATAACAATCACGGTCATTTGTTGTGTAGTTAATAAAAAAAAAAATCAACTAGTGAACATTACCGATATAGTCAGTTGGAAGTTTGTGATCGGTGACATATCAATACAATCATTCAGCGATGCGCTATTTTGATACATTGGTATACCAATCTATCCTTCATACAAACTAAATGGTTAACATTCAATTAAGGGTGTTCAAATCTTTTATAGAAACATACAATACAATATGTACATTTGTATTTCAATACTCATGCAATTTTCATTTGCAAACATTTCACAATCAATTTATTCAAATCAATTAAAACAATTCAATATGCTTTTCTTATGCATTTAGGACAAATAGTTCAAATCTTGAAAGCGAGAATAGGAGAAAGATAGGAACAAGCCAAAATCGTTTGCTTTTGAGTTCCGATCTTCGAATCTCAGTTCAATATGACTCCTCCTCGTCGACCCATTCAAATACAATGGCAATCACAAATTAGTAGGTTATTCTAGGAGTTTTTGGTCAGGGTTTATGTCTATCCGATACCCCTTCACTTGAAAAATTTTATGGGCACACATGAGCAATATTTTGCTCATGCTTCCTTCAAGAAAATTATATCTCTATGAGTTTATTTTTAGTAGGAATTGAAATCATCTCATTTGGATCACCCAAACTCAAGTTATGGCATTATAATGCCAAACTGGTCGGTATGCCTAGCTCACTCTATTACCTACTATTTTTTCCAATTTCAGGGGTCTTAACTCCATAAATTGGTAATGGTTCCTTCTACCCATTTTAAGCTATGGTTCTTAGGTTTCTTTTCCAACTGGAATAATCAATTTGGATCACCAAAACTCAAGTTATTGCATTTTACATCGAGACTACTCTAATTTGCAAGCTGATCCAGGACTATTCTTTGCTCCCACTTTGACAAATTTCTGGGCACTTTGGGTTACAATTTTCATACACTTCCTTCAAGTAAATCATTTCCCTGGAATTATATTTTACCCAGAATTTTGAATCACTCAATTTGGATGAGTGAAACTCAACTTATGGCTAAAACACTATAATACCCAAAGCAGGCATAACCCATGAGCTGCAAGGCTCACCTTTAAATGTGTTTGGGACCTTAGAACACAATTTGCTCCTAGTCCCTTCTATACATTTGTAGACCTATCGCTTATGGTTCTTTACCAATTAGAAGCACTTAATTTGGATAATTATAACTTAATCTATAGCCAAAACAAGAATAGGGGTCTTGACAAAATTTTGACAGCATTTCCTTTGAAAACCCAACATTTTCCCTTTTTACAAACACTCCTCCAAACCAATCCAAATCAATCTAAACAATGCAAAACAATCTCAAACTGAACTAAAACCATCAAAGAACACTTTTATACCACATTTGGGGTTTTATTAAACCCAAACACAAGTAGAAAGGGGGTTAGGTTTGGTTTTCTTACCTAAATCCTTTCAATGCTTTCAATGCCAAGCTTTCTTCTTCAACTTGATCTCTAAGCTCTTGCTTTAATGCGGCAGAATCACAGCCTCCTCACTTTGCAAGCCTAGCTCTCCTTCCTCTCTCTCTCAAACCAGTTTTGCTCAAAATGAGCTTCCAAGACCCTTGGTCTTAAATCATCATCACATAAGACCTTGTTTGGCGCTTCTTTGGAATATTTGGGTTTAAGTTATAAAATTCTTTAGACTTGCCATTTATTTGTCTCTATTTGCGTTAAATTCTCATCAATGAACTTAGACATTTCTTCTTTCTAACTTATTATTATAGGTCATATTTTACAATTTGCAATTTTGCCCTTTTCGTAGGTTTATTTACGGGTTGATTAATTTCTCATTTTAGCATTTAATATTTGCATTTGGCTTTTAGCCATATAATAATTTAATCAACATCTGCTGCAATTCTCGGAAAATACCCAGTTGCTCAATTATACGGAATATATAATAAAATTAAAAAAAAGTTATAGGGTATTTTTGGGGTGTTATAATAGCAGCAGGACTACCGATCCCGCCGCCAGGTCGCATTGACTAAGAATCTTCAGCCGGCCTTCCCTATATGCGCAGGCTTACAGAATGAGAAGACCTAGAAGAAGCCCGCATGATTAAGCAATGAAGAGAAAGAACGAACAAAAGCAGCGAGAGGCGGGACCTCCAACTGGCTCGCCGTATATTCAAAACAAGGAAAGAAAAACAAGCGAAGAAGAAGAAAGGTGTACCGAACTAAGAAGGAAGCGAAGCGGCCCTAGGGAGCGAGCAACGAAAGCGTAAGTAGTTCGCGCTAATCAAAGAAGCGCTTGAAAGCACCGGAAAAGAAGTGGAAAAGGGTGATACAAGGAATGTTTCTAAAGATATGAGAAGCAACAGTCGAAACGGGCGCGAAAATCGAAAAAGCGCCATCATTATCACATGACGTTTGATAGCGACAAAGCCTAGATCAAACCATCCCCAGATAGCCACGTGGGAGCCATGACCTATCGAAACAAAGCCAGCCCTCACACAAGCTTGTTCGTCAGAGAGTTTTTGGGGCGGCTGATGGGATGAAAACAATGTGTGGGCTGGGAGGCACGGGCGGAGCGTGGCCTCGGGGCCTTAGACCCGAAACCTCCCTTATGAAGGGGTTGGGGCACATACCCAACCAAGCTCGATTATAGTGAGAGCCTACCGTACCAAAGTATGCGGGCTGGAAGCCCGGTTGAATCCACCATGCTAGGAGATCAAGCGATATAGGCGGCCCAGAAACTCATGCAAAAGGAAAAAACGCCAAAGCTCTCATGATCGCCTGGATTGGAGAAGAAGAATCTTATAGTCCGTGCATAATTTAATAAAGCTAACGATTCGGTCAGTGATAAGAAGGAAACTCACTCATCCGATGGGAGAATCTTAGTATCATTTGTCTAACAAGGAAAGTAACCACAATTTCTCCTTATAAATAACGACCCGTTTCTACCCGCAGTGCGCAATCATAACGCCATCGATAGTTGATTTCTTCCCTTTCAATAAGAAAGAAAGGTACGACTTAAGCATCGGAGAATAACTTTTGACCATCCTTTCAATGCGAGTTACAAGTTGCTACTTGATTAGGCTTCATGATACGACCAGAGACTCAGAAGATCGACCGAATCATTAGAAAAAGCACCATCATATTTCAAGGTTTTATTTTATTTTTTGGTCGAGTGGCGAAGTGTCCTGAGTGGGCCCGTGCACAGTTGCGTTCCTAGGGCTCAAACTCATTAATTATATTTTGGATTAAGAAATTTAACTTTGTAATTTGAACATAAAATTTAAATCTAAATGAAATCAAAGTATTTAAGTCAAAAAAATTTTATTAACTTTTAAAAATGTTTCTTTTAATATATATATATATACATATATATATATATATATATATATATATATATATATATATATATATATATTTCTAGACTTTTCAACAAAAATTATAAATGATTTTTTTTAATTATTACAAATAAAATTTAGATTTTATCAAATATCTATTTAAAAAAATATTTTAGATTAATTACGTGATGATAAAAAATCTTAATTTAGGTTATATTTGAGTTGTTTTTTATATTTAAACACATTATTTTGTATCGAGTTTTCGCTTGAAAAATATTACAATTCTCATAATTTTTGTTAAAGCAAAATGACTAAATTTCCTTTTAAATATTAAAGTAAATATTATTTTGGAAAATTATCAGTGTAGTTTATCAATCTAATTCTATTTAAAAAAAAAAGTAATCATAAACGAATGCCCTATTAGGTATTAGAAACTAAAGGCAAGTTAACTCATTTAAAAATAATTATAATAAGGTTATTTACCAGTGTGGGATGAAGTTCTTGCTCCAAAATATCATTTTTAACAACTGTTAACAAATCCAAAAAAAAAAAAAATACAAATATTTTTTAAATAACACATTTTGAAAGATTCAGAAAAAGGAAAGTTGAGTGTATTCAAAAATGTATATATAATATGTTTATGCATAAAAATAAAAATATAGAAATTGAAGTACTATTAGTTTAATTTCAATTTTATATTTATCTTTATATTTTTGATTTATTTTGAATGTTTTATTTCAAAATATTAAGAAATATAAATTCGATCAAATATTTAACTCTCTTAGCGCAAGGGACATTTTTGCAATATAGGCATCTCGAGGCACTTTCGTAGCAACCTAATATAGTTATTTTTTAAATGAGTTAACTTATTCTTAATTTTTCATACCTAATAGGAATTATTTTTAAATGAGTTAACTTACCCTTAGTTTCTCATTTCTCATAAATTTGTTTTTAAAAAGAATTAGATTGATAAACATAACATAATTTTCCCTATTATTTTATACTTTCCTATGTGGCCCTACACAAATCTAATGTAACAATAAATTTTATTTTTCATTTGCATTTAACAACATTTGAATAATACGTGCAAGCAGTGTTTAAAAAAGACTTATATTTAATGTTCATTTTAGCATTTTAAAGTATAAGGGGTTGAATATGCATTGTTCCAAAACAAGAAGTAACAACCTTTCTTAGCCTTTGAACTTTCACATTTTTATTTCACCTTCAATAACCTATTATCCAAAACATGAAAAGTAAGTTTTTTTCTTACAATTGTGATAACATGATTATCTACCTTTCATATACTGTGAAAATATGAAAATTGATTTAAATTTTAGATAAAATTAAAATATTATTTTAATTTTTGTGGTTAGATAGGATAATTGTTTTTTTATTTAAAAATTAATTTAATCATTATATATATATATATATATATATATATATATATATATATATATATATATATATATATATATATATATATTATCAAATAATATCTAAATTTAACATTTATAATGAGAATGATCTTTCAATGGTATTTTATGTTCTTAAAATAACCCAAAGAAAGAAATTATTTATCATAATAACTTTATTTTTATTTTTATAAATTGTATAATATTGTATATATTATATAAATATGAAATAAATTAAAGATAATTTAAAAAAGAACAGGTAGCTCTTAAAAAGATATATGACGACTTCTTAAATAATTTATTTATCATAAGAAGAGAATATCTTTCTAAGTTACCAAATTTAAAAACCCATCATTTACTAGAATCCAATTGTAAAACGAAATTTAGTTACAAAGAAAGTTATTGTTTTAAGTTTTTCATGTTGATCCTCAAGACAAATTCATCCATATCGGATACTCATTGTTGGAAATAAGATTGATATAATGGAAGGTGAAACACTAATATCATTTATATAATGAACTCTTGAAATTATTAATGTGGCCTTCAAATCCAGGGGTCGGGTTGACCACCGTCAACTGCCGAATACACATTGTATCATATCATGAGACCTATCGTAGGTAAAATGACCACGATAGCCCATACATCCATACTCACAAAATGTATCCAACTATATTACAATAGTTTCAAGAGTTTAATTACACTCTTTATACAAAACATATATTAAAATTTAAGAGTTCTAACACATGTTCTACAAAATAATTAATCAAAGCCACATATCGGCTTTCTTTTCAAAAGCGGCCTCTACTAAGCTGTGAGTCTTCAGGAAGTTTCACTCACATTACTGAAGGGGAGATCCACAATAGGGTGACGGTGCAGAGTGAGTAATCTTACACATGGGTTACTTCCTACCTAAATGCACATGTAATGGAAACCAAACACTCAACAATCATGATCACTGCAGAGATGTCTCGTAGTATGGATGAGAATGTGACTCGCCTTTCCCTTTCTCGAGCTCTCACTTGACTGCTCACATCATAAGCCAAATGTGAGAAAATCTTTATTTGAAACAAAAAGATTTTTGTTCTAGAAAACATACTCTACAGGAGAGTTTCGATGGAATCTGGACAACCTCGAGAGGTGAATTTGGATAACTCTGTAATTCATGGGCTCCTCAAACGTGAATTTGTTGGACAATCTCACAACGATTCTCGGAAAATCTTCCATTAAGAGAATTCCTTTCACAACCATGTTCCTTTTATTTTCTTTCATGTTATGCACTCACACCTATAGTTCTAAGTGCCGGTGCATATAGAATGCGATATCTAAATTTCCAAACAATTTATGTTAATATACTAAATCATGCATGTACTAACCATAAATTAACTCACAACATCATGTTATTCAATTCTTAGCAATAACATCAAACTTGGCGCCTCACATGGGCTAATCAACAGTCAAATTATTCGATGGCTCTCACGAAATTATATTTTATATAATTCAAACACTCAAGTTAACACACTAGATTTTCATGCATTAATAATTTTTTCCATACACACTCAAGCCATTCATCTTAAGCAATATTTTAACACACATGGACCATTTCGGTCCAACAAGCAAACCCGGGATTGTTTTTAATAGTCCCAGCATCCATGAGTGCTGAGGGTGTCCCGGTGAGCGACCACTCTCACCATCGGTTCCAGCTTTGTGGCAGAAATCCCGCATCAACCATTTCCGGCCCAGCCAAACACCAAACCATAATTTAATGCATAAATTATAGCACAAACCACTGCAAGCATTTCGTGGACTGTCCAAAGCGTGTCCCAATTTCCGTACGGTCGATTACTAGGTATGGCCAGCTTCAGCGACCTCATGTCAGCAGCGTTAACAAGGCTCTTAAAAATGGATTAAATCAAATGAGCCTACCTCCAGGGTTGTGAAACTCTACAAAACCTTGACGTTTTGCAGTGCCTTGATGGGTGCTTTATGCTAACTTGTACCGAGGAAGCAGGCGTTGATCTTGGAATTCTAGAGAGAAGGTGAGACCTGCTGCAAATCACTCTTTTCTCTCTCTCGGTTTGCTCTTACTCCACTCTTTCTCTTATATCTTAAACATTTGGTGGTGAGAGCAAGAGGCTTGTCATCTGATACCACGTATCGGAAGCTACAAGTGGCTCATGGGATTACACATATCATATCATTCTTTTGAGATTTTCACCAAATGGCATGATGCCATGTGTCTCATGTGAGCCCACTTGAGCTCAATGTTTGACTAACTGCGCACATGACAGTGGCCTCTTGAGCATACTCAAAATGTGTAAAGTGTTCTGCACTAACCAGATTACCTCGAAAAGCGTGAAATTCCGACTATCTCGAGAGGTCGTGTGGTAATTTACAGATTTGTGAGACAATTCAACGGTGATGATTTCATCGTAGAAGTCTAGAAAATTCAAGATTTTGACCGAAATTACCATTTTACCCTTTTTCAGAAAATTAGGATTTTCTTGGGGTTTCATAATTAAAGCATTCACAATCTTTTGAAAAAGAAATAAGAAGAAGAAGAAGAATACAAGAAGAAGGCTCAAAAAAGTTCTTGGAACTTTGTCCAAAGACTTTATATCCTCATTCTTTCAATAAAAATTTAGGGAAGTAAGATAGAAATAGCCTTAGGATTTATCAAGCTGTTTACTTTTCTGCATAAGATTTCAAAAGAAGAAAAGTTACACTTTATAGAACACTTATGGTTAAAAGAGTGGTTACAAAGATGAGAAGACTCATTGTCATCCTTAATCTCTTGAAATTTTAACATTCTAAAATATAAATATATGTTTAATTCACTCATTAAACATATATTTAATCTTAAATGTTACAAACTTAGGATCTTCCTCAACCTCATAAGTTTTGTAACAATCTAATACTTTATCATATGTTTAATGCACACATTAAACATGATTTACTTCCAAATTTCACAAACTTATTTTCCTCAATCTAATAAGTTTTGTAACATTTAAAACTTTATTCATATGTTTAATGCATACATTAAACATGATTTACTATCAAATGTTACAAACTCATGGTCTTCCTCAACCTATAAGTTTTGTAACATTTCATATTTTAATCCTCTTATTAAACATGATTTATTCTCAAATGTTACAACTTTATTTCAAGATTGAATGTATAACTCCTTTTACACAATAGATGCTTAGAAGTGTAACTCTTCTTACATAAGGATATCAAGAGTGTAATTATTCTTATACTTAAAAATATTATAAAATAACATATCAAACTTATTTTAACCAACATATATGATTATACATATATAACAATCTCTCACTTGGTTCGGTAAAAACAACCTTCGTAAGTGCAAATGCATAAAATAAAAATATCTTCGATTTGAATTTTACCTTAAGTGTGATTGTAACAAAGCAGTTTGAAGAATCTCAGGTTGTAGCATTGAATTAGTTATTCCTAATAACGAAACCGATAACAACACACACACACACACACATCCACTATCACATGAGTGTACAAAAAAAATTTCTTGGTTTGCACTTTTATGGCCATGTGTTTAATCCATTCATGAACTTTCTTGAGTGAAAATCCAACTCTTATGAGAGGCAGCATCACCCCTAAGTTCACATAGGTGAAATTCTTCCAACATCCTTGTTACTTTTAAGATGCTTGTCCTCGCTAGGCTGAATTTCATTAAAACTTTAAATTTTGTATCATTGATAACAATCAAACATTATTCATCACAAATGAACATAAAATTATGTTTCCATAATTCATGTATCAATGACTTGTTTTACCCATTGAACTTAAGACTAAGTGTTTTAGCGTATTAAGATGGGTTATATCATTGGTGAATTTTTATTTAAGGAGTTTCAGGTCCATCCTTCTAGATGGTAATCACTTCTTAAATCTCTGCAGAGGTTTAGTAAGAATCATCAAGATTTCCACTTGATCTCATGGATGAGATTGAGATGATTCCATCTTAAATCAATTGTTTAACATACTTATGTTATGTGTCTAGACTTTCCATTGAACACTCCATTGTATGCATGAGCCAAAGTGGCTTGACTATCACAGTGTATCAATACCGTTGACATATTTGTAGTAAAAGGGATGTCAATCATGAGATCCCTAAGCCACTCAGCTTCTTTTCATTGCCAGGCTAGGGATATAAACTCTTGCCTCCATGGTTGAGTGTGATATACAAGTTTGTTTCTTGGATCCCCAGGAATTAACCCCATTACCAAGATGTAAACACACAACTTGTGGAAGATAAATTATCTCCCACACTTGATATCGAACTGGCATTTCAATACCTTTCAAGTATAGTAGGAACTTTTGAGTATTGGAGGCTTATTTCTACCAATAGCTTTCTAGTGTTCTATACTTGGGTTGCTGGTAAACCTACTTGGTTTCATTTTGCGAAATATCGACCCCTATCTGAATGAGCAACATACATAGATTTCCAATTACTTGCCTCGAGTTGAGCCCTTTACTCTACCATCATTCTTTTCAAACTTTACACTTTAATCAAATGGAATATTAACATCTTTAATTTTGAGATGACTAAATTTACTAACTACTTTTTCAATATAGCGAGTTTGGTTCAAAGCATAACCCCCACTATTTCTGTTTATTTTGATACCTAAGATATTATCAACTACCAGTGTTTCATCTTGAAAGTTGAGATAAAAAACCCTTTGTTTCTATTATTCATATCATCACTTAAGATTAACATGTCATCCCATATAAACACTCTATAACCACATGGTCTCCACAAGTCTTAGAGAATATAATCCCATTTGTCTCATTATTATGTCTAAATCCATTTGAAAAGAATAGCATGATCAAATGCCATTATTTGGGAGCTTGTTCTAAACCATATAACGATTTAACAAGTTTGCACACTTTGTTCTCATTCTCCTTTAGAACCAAACCTTATGGTTGTTCCATGTAGACCTCCTCATTGAGATCCCCATTCAAGAATGCCGTTTTGACATCCATTTGATAAATAAATAGATTATGAATTGATGTCAAAGCAAACAATATCCTAATCGATGTTATTCTTGTCATCGAAGCATAGGTATCAAAATAATCAACACCTTCTCTTTGTTTAAACCCTTTAGCTACTAATCTAGCCTTAAAGGTTTGAATCATGCCATTAGAATAATATTTCCTTCAAAATACCCACTTACACCCAATTTGTTTAGACCCCGGTAGAAGGTTTACCAATTCCATGTTTGAAGATTGGATATAATTCAATTCATTTCATCATTGATAGCCTATTCCAAAACTAATGATCTCTAGAAATCATAGCTTTTGTATGTTTTGGATCCTCATCTATTTGAAGTACTATAGGAATTTTCATATAGTATATTCTCTATCTCCTTCTAATAGAAGTAAAAAGTGTGAGAGATCAATCTCGTTAGATCATAACACTTTCTTTTCTAACTCTTTGACTTTTCAGGCATAGCGGGGTTACTCGACAACTTTGGTGGTGTCTCATAGGACTCTCAAGACTAGTAGATGCGAGAATTGCTATCCTTTCGACAGAATTATCAAGAACTCTACTTCTCTTGATTCAATTATCACGTAGACTCAGTCTAGTAGTCTATAAGCTTTTGCTATTTGAGGCATAATACCACAAAGGCCCATAGTGGCCCTTGGACCCAATTTTGTTTTATCTGGATCTGTTTCTTGCAATAATCAAGACATCCCCACACTTTGAAGTAGCCTATATTATGCTTCCTTCATTTCCATAACTCATATGGAGATATTTCATTTTTCTTTGTACGAATTCTATTCAAAATATGACAAACAGTCAACAAAACTTCACCCTACAAATTAAAATTTAATTTAGCATGCAATAACATAACATTCACCATTTCTACGACTGTTTTATTCTTTCTCTCCATTAAGCCATTGTGTTGCAGTGTATAGGGTTTGGTGCACTCATGTATTATGCCATATTCTTCACAAAATGAATTGGTTACTGAAATATTCATACATGCTATCAACTTTCTAAGCACCTTAATCTTTTTACTTAGTTGATTTTCAACCCAGCTGCAAACTTTCAAGCCATTGAAAGTTTCACTTTTAATCCTAACAAAAACATGGTAAATGGAACAATCATCTATGAATGTAGAAAATGCAATTGCACCTCTTGTATCACATATAAGTTCACAAAGATCACTATGTATTAAGGATGCGTTTAGGAGAGCTTATCTATAGCTTATTTGAGCTTATCTTCTCACATAAGTACTTTTGATAAAAATTGTAGATGTTTGGAAGAGCTTATAAAATAACTTATGACCCCCCTATAAGCCATTTTTAGCTTATTTTAATAAGCTTCATGGAGAAGCTTATAAAAAAAAGCTCAAAATAGTTTATACGGAAGACTAAAATTTGTTATCTTAATGAAAAAAATGTCATTCTAAAATCATAATGAAAAAAATAGAAAACAACTTTATGAAAAATTATGTAAAAAAATAGGTAAATTTTTTGAAAATTTATATAAAATAGGAAAAATTGAAAAATAATGAAATACATTCCAAAAAAAATAGATGCATATCCATAAGTGTTTTATTTTTATTTTTGGAATTTAAATTTGTGATGATGGAGAGAAGACACTAATGGTGTATTTTCTTGTTATTTTGTTTTGAAAATGTTTGTGATCATGGGAAATATTAGTGATGTTTGATTTCCTTTATTGTATTTTATTATTAGATAAAAACTATAGATAATATTTAGTGAGATATATAATTTTTATTTATATTAGGTAGGGTGAGATGCGCATTACTTAAAAAAGTCAATGCCTCAAGTGTGCGCTTCGCTCAGTATAAATGAGCTTTGTGCCTTTGCATGTCTTGCGTAGCCAAATAACTATGTAAACTTGATATATTGTGTTCCAATTTATAGAAAGCATCCAAATTAAAGATTTTAATAAAGAAAAAAAAACATATAATATTTTAGTTTTTATAATCTCTTTAATGCATATGAAACAAAATTGAAGAGAAGAGTATGGTTCATTAGTTATTTTTTATACTAGATATTACAGGTGAATGATAAATGTTTTCAGTATATAGTGAATCTTTACTTTATTTAAATTTTTTTTTTTCATTCACAATATATATATATATATATATATATATATATATATATGCTATATACTCTTTCTTATATATATATATATATATATATATATATATATAGTTCTTTAGTTTAAAATTTTTTAAACGTTACTTAATGATCAACATTTATCAGCAACTGCCAATTTTATAGTACTTATAATGGTCTTTTCAGTAATTTCAGCTATTATAAGTGTTTTAGTAGTAATGTATCCAAACACCTTAAAATGATGCATTAGTGCTTTTTAAAATATGCATCCAAACACAAATAACTTATTAAATAAAGTACTTATGACATAAGCTCTCATCTAATAAGTTCTTATAAAATAAGTGCTTAATTAAGCTATTTACCCAAACAAGGCCTAAATAAAGCAAATGAGATGATCTCTCAACATTATGGAAAGACTTTTGGATCATCTTTGATTTAATACATATTTCACAATTTTCAAATTCCTTGGCATCACAAGCAATCATACCACATTTCACAATCCTTTTAATAATTAAACTAACATGTCTAAGCCTATTATGCCACAAAGATAAGGAATTTGAATAACACATATAAGTAGAATTAGAAGTCATTTTATTGATATTGTCATCGGTACAAAGCTCGATCATCCCATCACAAGAATAACCTTTTCCCACGAAGTTCGTGGATTTTAATAAGATTAGCTTACCAGATTCAAACATCACTTTGATACTCGGTTTGCTAAGCAAATTTGCATTAATAAGATTTTTATTCATATCAGGAACATACAATACATTTACAAGGTATTTTACGAAATAAAAACAACTCCAATAGTGCCCTTACCTAGCACCTTGGATCTCCCTTAATTGTCCATTTGAACCTCTTGATCACCCTTTGCATCTTCAAAGGTCTTGAAAAGAGATTTGTCATAGGTGAAATGAATAATTGCACAAGTATCATACCACCATCCTTGTACCTTCCATTGGACAACACATACATTGATTAAGGTTGCAATGATCTCCTTATCAATTGCATTTACTATAGCCCCTTTTCTGTCCTTCTGGTACCTACACTCCCTAGCATAATGCCCAAGTTTTCCACACACAAAACATGGACCTTTTTTGCCCTTGAATTGCTTTTGATTTTGGTTGAGGCCCATAAAATTTTCGAAATGCTTTTTGTTATTGTTATTTTTTCCTTTAAGATGATTGGGCTTTGAAACCACATTTGCTTTGTTAGTCCCACCATTGGACTCTTCCACCACTTTGTCTCTTGATCTCGATCTTCCTCTATTAGAAGATGTTTTTGAATCTCCTTCGCTCTTGTGGAGAATTCTCTTCTGATAACCTTTCCAACTTGATGGTAATTTAGCCACAATAGCATCAACTTGGAAGGCCTCTGGAAGTTCAATTTTGAGAACTTTCAACATATTTACAATCATTTGTAATTCATGAATTTGTGGTAAAATAGGCGTTTCATAAAAAAAAAAAAAATTGAAATCAATGTATTGAGAAATAAAGAATTTTTTGGTACCTTCTTCCTCAACTTTGTACTTGTTTTCAAGAGCCTCCCAAATCCCCCTTGCGGAATGAGTGTTGGTGTAAAGTTCATATAGCCTGTTGGGTAAGGCATTCAAAATATGATCCCTACATATGAGCTTGTGTCTTCTTCCTTTTCGCCATTACTTCAGTCGTGTCATCTTCCTCTTATTTTGGTAATAGTGCCAAGGCAGGATCAAGCATATAGAAGATCTTGAGCGTTGTGAGAAGGAATCTCACCTTGTCTTGCCACCTAGTGAAGTTGGAACCATCAAAACGATCGAACCTTACAAGGTCTTGGTTCATGATCTTGATAGTCTCTCCTTCCATTGAGGCTAGAGTCTTTGATTGTTGACAATAAAGATTGATTCAATGGTGAAGAGAAACACACTAATATAACTTTATATAATAAACTCTTGAAATTATAAAAGCACTCACAATCTCTTGAAAAAGAAATAAGAAGAAGAAGAAGAATACAAGAAGAAGGCTCAAACAAGTTATTGGAGCTTTGTCCAAAGACTCTATTTCCTCCATCTCTCAAGAAATCTTTAGGGAAGTAAGATGAAAATAGCCTTGGGATTTATCAAGCCTATTACCTTTTGGCATAAGATTTCAAAAGAAGAAAGAAAATTCACAATTTATAGAACACTTATGGTTGAAAGAGTGGTTATAAAGATAAGAAGACTCATTGTCATCCTTAATCTCTTGAAATTGTAACATTCTAAAACATAAATATATGTTTAATTCACACATTAAAAGACTTTCAATACTCCTGCTCTCATGGATTTGCATGAACCAATTGACAATGGTATCGTTGCTTGGTGCTGACAGTACTAATGAAGCTTCATTTCAAGTTTTGATTATGTCATCTAATATTGAGGAGTCAGAGCCTTCTATAGGGTGGACGACCACAAGGAAAGAAGAAGATTCCTTTATATGGCGCAAATTAGTGGTTTTATATATGAGTTAGACTTGGTGACCTTTGTACTTGGAAGGTTTTTGTGACATAGTTTCTACTTTGACTTATTTTGGATATTATCATACTGCAACTATTTTAAACATTATTATATATTAGTTGTGACGTTATTTTACTAGTAGTTTTTCGATAATTGACTAATTTATTGAAGTTGCATTAATGGCTTATAGATTGATGTTTTGATGACACTTATGGTTTTGGTATTCATGAAATGTTAAATCAGGGGAGGTTGTTGATGTGTTTTCAAGGTCATTTTAATGACTAAGCTATATATGATTCACATGTTTTGTACTAAACTCATATTTTCAAAACGCGATTTCATTTCATAATTTCATACTGAAATCGTATCTTCAAAACACGATTTCACAATTTTATATTGAAATTATATTTTCAAAACACGATTTCATAATTATACATTGAAAACGTGTCTTTAAAATACAACTTCATAATTTTACACTAAAGTCATATCTTCAAAACATGACTTCACAATTTTATTTTAAAATTGTATCTTCAAAACATGACTTCATAAATTTACAATTAAATCGTGTCTTCTGTAAAACCCCGGAAAATATAAAATTTTCTAAAAGTTAAAAAAAAAATTTAAATAATAAATTGCTGAAATGGCTTAGGGAAACTTAGAAAATTCCCTAGAGCTCGAATGATGAAGCAGGACTATCTTAGTTGAGTCAGTCTCAACGAGTAACTCGGAAAGTTTTATTGGATTCTAGGTGATGGGAATTCCTTATGAATTTTTAGTTAGGTATCTTCTAGTAACCCCAAGGATGAGATTTTCTTAAAATCTCGAGTTAAAAATGACTTGAGTTAAGTTAATTTAAAAATAAATTGAAGCGGGAGTGAAAATAAATTGTTTCGGAGACGGAAATAGCACGGACGGGTCGTGGACACTTTCGAAGTGGGCCCAGCATCCAACTTATGCTTAAATGGACAAAAAGGAAAAAGGAAGGGAAAAAGTTCATTTTTAGAGTGCAGGCGCGTAGTGAGAAAGGCGTGAGTTAGAGAGAGAAAGGAGAGAAACTCCTCCTTCTCTCTATGATCTACGGAGATCGGGTGGTCGGCATCGGAGTGGGGCTAAGATTTAAGTTCATCTACTCGACGGGGGCTGATGGTGGTGCAGGCAACCGCGTGGTTTCACTTCAGATTAGAGTTTGGAGAAGAAAATCTAGTGAGAAAAGCTTTACATTCTCTCTAAGATTTATGGTGATCGATAGCTCGGTTTCCGTCGGGCCAAGAGTTAAAGTAGAGTATAAATTAGAGCATGGCGTGGACAGAAATCAGAATTTTCTTCGAGAGAGATTCGAGGTGAAGTTCGGAAGGCTAGGTGATTAGTGCCACAGTGGAGGCTGAGCTAAAATCAACAAAATTTATATACACAAGTTCCTACTACTGAAATTAGTCGAGCTCTTTGCCAGTATGAGTGATCTAAGTCGAACACAGGAATGGGTTTTCATCCTAAAATGGTTTGCGTGTCAGTGCATGGTGGGCTTTCTGTTGGACTCTTTGGAATTGTGTTTCAAAAACGGTGGGAATGGTTTAGGCGGAATTGTAAGCGAAGTAAAGGTGAAAAGTTGGCTTTGAAGATTTGGGTCATAACTTGGCAAGTTAGGGCAAACAGAGCATCCTCGGGTTTTATCCTCGCGTTATGACATGCAACCTATAGTTCATGGCATAGCAGGATCTATGACTAACTAGCAAACCTCACCCATGAAACAACTCCTATTTGAGTAATCTGGTAGCATGCGGTTATGGCCCTTTTAAAACCATAACATTAAATTATCATTTTGAGGCTCGTAAAGTGCATCTAAAGAACAACGGTGCATCTCTCACTTGTGCCTTGTATCCTAAAGCATGGAGTATTAGCGAAAATAATAACGATCGTGTGTTATTTAACCCTAATTTGAAGAACCACTAACATGTAAAATATTATCTCGAGAGGCTCGTAAAGGCAATCTGAGAATCGCGATCACTTACTCTCCTTTGAATATGTACTTGACCTCAAGCATGGAGAGTATTGGCCAAATCAATAACATTCAATGTTATGCAACCATGTTTAGGAATATAAGGGCCATAAATACACTACACAGTAGCTTTTAGTACAAGAGGACAACGTGCGTATGCCCCCGCCCATGCATTTAGAGCATTCTCTTCAAGAAAGGAAACCTTAGCGTCTCTTGAGTTGTCATCCTCGAGAGGGGTGTTTGCTTGGTAGAAAGTAATAGAAAGGGGAGAGAAAGAGGAAGCAAAACCTAAAAATAAAAGTACGAGACTTTATTTACAAAATGGCTTACAAAATCTTCTCTCCCAGGTGTTCCAAAAAAATTGTTACTTAGGATTACAAAACAAGAGGGCTTATATAGGCCTCTCGAAGGTATGAAAATACCAAAAACCACATAAAATTGGCTAAGTTATGAGACCGATTAAGTAATACACCAAGTTTGGAGGCGGTTTGGCATTAATTACAAAGCATGACGATGTCCCGATTTTATTTGGGCGCAAAATTCGCTAATGGCAGAGAGTACCGAATCTAAGCGAAAACATGAAATTTCATTGGGATGACGATTGCTAGCTAGCGAAATTTAGCCCAAAGTTTAGTGAAATTCTTGTGATGCGAAATCGAGTTATTTAAACTAAGAGTGGTGAGGTGGGGGATAAGATACAGCGAAATTTGGTGTTTTTCGGTAAGGTTGCGAAAATTTTCGCTAAGGTTGAAATTTTGCCAATCTTACTTGAAATTTCCCGCAACAGCGAAAATTCTGCATTGTTGATCCTTCACTTGCTTTTCATCTGCCTTCATTTGCATGCGAATTTTTCTTTACTTTGCCTTTGTTTCTCATTGATTCTTGGGAGGTGGTTGATGGTGAGACTTGAATTCCAACTTCATGATTCATCCTTTGTATTGAGATTGGACTCCCGAGGGTGCCTTGAATACTGCCAGAAACAACGAAAATACCCTCTAATGCATAAGTGCTACTAAGAGAACTAGAACACTTCAATTGGTATAAATGACATGATTAATGAGCAAAAGCACTCAAAACCTATCTAATATAGGGTTCAAGAATTACTTTGGGCGTGTCGGTAGTGGGTCTCGGGTCTTAGAGACTCCAAAAGTTTCGTCTTCAACTCCAAGGGTAGGGATTTTCTCTTACTCGGAGTTATTCTTGTAAAGGGTCATTCGATAGCGTGTGGTTCAGCCAAGCGGAGTGGGGCTGGTTTGGGGGACATTTGGCTTTGTGCTACCCATTTTGGGTCTTGTTTAGGATCGAATTTTTGGGTGATTAAATGCTCGAGTTCAAGAGGTGTTTTGGGCCGGTTGTACACCATTTTTAAGTGATTTCACGGCTAGTGTGGACTAACTTTGGGCGTCTTGTGGATTTTTGTGTGGTCTGTTTGTAACTGTAGTGGCTGTTTTGCGAAAATTTGGATTCCGGTGGTTTTGGCTTGAGTTTATGGCCTAGGTAGCATGTTTATGGCCCGGGTGCATGAGGTGCAGTGTCTTGTTTTGTGGAATGTTCATCTATGTATTGCAATTGCCTATTGACTTTGAATGAGCGATGTATGGAAATTATAAGTGTGTGACATGACAGAAATGCAACGGTGCATTACCGCATTGCATTATGCATGGGACATTTTTGGGGTTGTGGGAAAGTACGGCTTTGTTTGGGACGGCATCTTTGTTCGGTTTGGGACTAATTTTTGATTAGATAAAATGAGGAATTAGGGTAGTATCTTGTAAGGAAATTGTATATGAAAACGATGTTAGGCTTTGAATCACCTAAATCGGTTACATAACTCCAAGATTACGGTCGGATTTTAGGAACATATTGTTTGGCCGAACTTCTTTGTTCGAATTGTGGGACTGGTCTGATTGGGAAAAATGAGGATTTAGATAGTATCCTTCAAAAGAGGTGGCTCATATTGACTTGAAGTTAGACTTTTGAATCACAAAAATGGGACCTCTATATCAAGTTATGGTCAAAGTTGTGTTCGAGAAAGGTTATGTGTTTAATCATGGTTTTTCGAGGGAATTTGTGGTATGCCTTGAAATGTGTTTTGAGATGAGTTTTGTGCCACATTTATGACCTATTTAAGCGTTCCATATTGGGGCGGGTTGATAGCCGTGTGAATGGGACACTTAGGGATGAAGTGGGTGAAAATTAGCCTGAGGAGCATTGGGAACTTAGCACGCTATAGTGTGCAGCGGAGCAAGCTATTTGCCATGCTATAAGCGTAGGGCATGTTTGGTATTTTCTGTTTGTTTGCACCGCAACCGAATGGTATTTATAACTTTCTCGTTCAAGCTTTCAGGTCGTGTGTTCTTGGACTCTATGGAAAGATCTTGAACTCTAGAATCTGACCACATGCTTTTCAATGGCAATTGGTACTCACATCCTTGTTGAAAAAAAAATTGATTGTTACAATAAGTGTGCTAATTATTGGTTGTGTAGATGTGAGGAGTTGTGTACTGAAGTGGCCATTACATGGCAGGTTGTAGGCTATCTTAGGTGCATGATGGGTCTTGAATTAGCCTAGGAAATGAGGTGTGTCATTACTTGCCTAGGTAGTGACTTGATGAAATGTTAACATATTGTTGTGTGTTAATTTTTGTTAATATATGCGTGCTAGATATATTAACATGAATTGTGTGAATTGACATATTACATTTCACATGCAAGGGCTGCAGAATAGTAGGTGTAAGTGCGCGACATGGTCATCGGAGGGTTGTCAAAAGCGATAAAAAATTTCGGAGTTGTCAGAAGAATTGTGTTGGGAAATTGTCCACGCGATTCGCGTCGGAGAGGCAATAAATTGTTTCGAGTTCGCAACAAATTCAGCGCCGGATTAATCACGCGATATTTATATCGAGTGGGTTGCATGAATAAAACAAATATATTTGTTTTAAAAGCTTGAGTTTTCATACATGACATATTGCATGTTGAGAGAAGTTGGTGAGACTTGAGTACGAGGATCATGAGGAGTAGCATCTCATTCATGTCATATAGGTCCCATATTGCATGAAGAGTGTCAGATTGACTTACAGTTAACATGCGGAAAACTGTATGTCTCATCATGAGACCGCACGTGATAAAAATGGCGCGTGGCCTACACATCATACTCACAAAATATATCCGACAACTATATTCACCTGATAGTTCGAGAAGTTAATTTCACTCTTAATACAAACATATATTAAAATTAAAAATTATAATACATATTTATACAAAAATATCAAAAGCCACATGTTGGCTTTGTTTGCAAAAAACGACCTCTAATGGCTGTAGATCTTCGACCTCCACATGCACGAAATAATGATCCCTCGACGGGGGTGAGCAATGCCACCGTAGTGATAATTTTCCTTAGGTTACTCCCCACCTAAGTGCACATGTAATGACCAACCAAACACACATTCAAGCAAATGCATGATCCTACTTGAATGTCTCGCGCCCAAATCTCATGTCTCGATTCATATTTCCTCATGTCACTAGTAATGTATGAAAATAATTTATTTTCCCGAACAAAATATTTGTTTTAATTGAGGAACTGACCCTCAGGTATAATACGTTGGACAATCCTCAGGAATTGAATTTGTTGGGGTAACTCTCAAACAATTCATGGGCCCCTCAGACGTGGTGTTAGACGAATTTTCCCAACGATTCTTTGGACAACTTTCGATAAAATTATTATTTTTAATAATTTTACGAAAGGAGTCATCAGTTTGGACAACCTGGGTTATTTGTCATTGCACTCACTCTTATTAAGGTGCCTGTGGTGCATATGAAATACGTTATAATAAATTTCAAATAACGCATGCTAATATATATCAATCATGCATATATTAATGAAATTCACATACTAATCACATGTTATTTGACCATGCATGATAACATCAAAATTAGCTCATTATGGGCTAATAAACAATTTAAGAAATTCATTTTGAGCCTTGAACAAACGCGAGCCACACACGAAAATCACGTGAACGGTACAACCACAGGTCACGTCACTGTTCACGGCCACCTTCATTGATTTTCTCACTCGGTCGAAATATGATGGAGCTAGAAAACACGACCATCCGGGGCCTTAACAAATCCTCATCCATTAAAATGGCTCTTGGCAAAAATAAATCAAAGTAGGAGAAGACCCTACCTCTTGGAGTTGTCGAAACTCCACAAATGTCGATGTTCACACGTAGCCCCTTGTAAGCGTGAATCGACTTTGCTTCTTGAACAAGCGAGCAGAAGCGGTTCAGCGGAAATCTAGAGAGAAGTTGGCACTCTCTCTCACAAAACCAACTTGCTACCGCCTATTCACTTGCGTTTTTCTGAAATGGAGAAGAAGAAGTGCTTTTCTTCTTTTCTTTTCTTTCAATTACTTTTCATAATTATAACATTATCATTTAGTTTGACTTTTAAGGGCTCTTTGACCTTTGAAACATCCCAAGTCGTTTATCTGTCATCTCATAATCATGCGACATGTGTCACATGGAGTGCAATGTAATGGCTTTTGTCGCGTGCGTCTCCTACATGAGATTTGCGTCTGACACGAACACCGGTGCCTCGAAGGCGTTAAATTAGGTGTCTTTGGAATTTGTGAAAGTTAACGATGGTAGCTAGATTTCGCGAGGCGATTCAGCGGTGAAGTTCGTTTCGATCATCGAGATCTAAAAAAAGTGGGATTTTGTGGCCAAAATGACCATTTACCATTTTTATAAAATTAAATTTTCTCGGGTTCTGATTCCATTATAGGATTGACATAATCGTGATTGGAATATTAGCAGCGTAGCTTGTCTTAATTGCGTAATATGACTTAGGTGGAGAGTAGCAGCATGTGGTTATTTCTTGGGCGATTCTGTCGATTGATAGGACCCCCTTTCGGTACGGGGTTGTGCGAGGGGAGATGGCGCTCGCTAAGTAGATAATGAGAGAAGAAAGCCAGTTTGTGGCTTTGATTTATATTTTGTAAAACATGTATTAAAATTCTTAATTTTGATATATGTTTTGTATAAGAGTGGTGTATATTCAAACTCTTATGGACTATGGTCCTATAGTCATGTGCTTATATTTTTTAGTATGGATAATGGATAAATAGGCACATGCCGGGTTTCGCTGTGCGTGGACGGGAGTGGTCGTTGTATAATATTGGGGATAGGTTCTTGGTGATTGCGTATGTTGCGTTTTGGTGGGGCTCGCCGTGCAGGCTGCGCCAGATTTTCGTTAAATTACGGGTCAGGGAAGGGGCTCAGTAATTCAATGGTGTCGGGTTGCAGAGCGTCCGCAATCTTCCGCGAGGTTGTGGTTATCAAACGGACTGGGATTTGGGGCGTCGCGTGCTTGAAAACGCGGCTTGGCGATTTTACAATTTTACATTGAAATCGGGTCTTCAAGACACGATTTCACATTTTTATACTAAAATCATGTTTTAAAAATATGACATCTATGTGGCGCTTAGTTGGTAATAAGTGTCATAGATTTGGAAATATTTATTTTGTTCTATATATATATATATATATATATATATATATATATATATATATTAAATTATGGTTATTTAAAAAAGCTCCTATAAATAGGTTGTGGTCCCCAAGTCATATATACATTTTTTCTTTCTTTCGTCCCATTATAAGAGATTGACTCTTAAGGAGTTAGAGGACATGTACATCCAAGACTTGGAAGATGATAACCGAGCACTTAAGTTCTGGTTATAAGCTTTGAAGATCAAGATCAATCTCTTACCATGTCATGTCGTTATGGATAAGTACGACTTACCGGCTTTCTTATGGTTTTGATGATTTGACATGAAAAATCTTTAGATTATTGTTTTCATCCTTGAAGTATATCTACCTTCTAGATACTTTCTAGCTGTTGTAATATATATATATATATGTTAAAATCTGTAAAATATAAGGATTGCGGAAGCTTCGCAATTTCTTTTTAGCAAATGAAGCATACACATGGATTAATTAGGTTGAATCATCGGCTTCGATCGGAACAAAATCATCAATCAGAAAGTGTCCACTATTCACGATCTAAATATCACAGTTGAAATTCACGGGTTTCTTTTTAGCGAATGAATTAGAGAATGAAGCATATGCAATGGATTAGTGCGGTTGAATCAAACCCCGGTGAACAAAATCATCAATCGAGAAAGTGTCGCTCTATTTACGATCAAGAAATGTCCTTAGTTGAGAGTGTGAAGAAAAATAAAAAGCGCTTATTCTATATCTGTTTGTTTTTTAACATACGGTTTCATTATATTTTTAGTCATGTCTTTGTCAGGGCGTGACCTTTCATATGATTGGTTTGTACAATGCGATTACAAATATTAACTCCTTAAATCACTTAATTGTTGCCACTTGCATCATGGGCAGCATCAATTACAACAATATATATATATATATATATATATATATATATATATATATATATATATATATATATATATATATATTTCAATGCTATATCTACTTAAATTGCTTGTAAAATATATATGGTTCCATAATATTTCATTTCCAATTTTCCATCCATTTTTCTTTGACATTTATTATAACATTAGAAACAATCATTATATTTCAAATTAATTCTATGAAATTTTTTTATTTAAAAACATAAAAAACTTTTGACAGCAGTTGAAAATTAAGTTATATCATAAATAATAAATTTCTTTCAAAGCCGTTCAATAATCATAAGAATTGTTTTTTTTTTTAAATTCTACCGGTAGCCATTTATCACATAGTAATAAATCATTTGATCTGTCCAATAAAAAATAAGCCTGAGTTACTATCAAATATATAGGTGAGATGGTTGGGGTCTTTTTTAACTTAGGTCTCGAGTTTGAGCCCTAAGTGTAATTGTGTTATGTGGTAGAGTTATATTGTATTTACGGTTCCTTCTAGCTCATATGTGGATTAATTTGGGTGTGATAGGACTTAAATGAAACTTTTGTTTATTCACGGACTCACTTAGGATACTTCATGGTCGGGCAAAAAAAGAAAAAAAATTTAAGGTTGAGTTGAGGTGAACTAAGTCACACTAAATTAATTTAAACATGATTATTACTTATTTAACTTAATTTCCTTATTTAACTTTTTAAAACTGTAAACTATAACAATCATAAATTAATTTGTCGTTAAAAAATTCAATAAAAAGTATAACTAAAATCAAAATGCAATTTATTAGTAAAAGAAGAGTCTTCTACGTTTGAGGTTCTGATAAGGGGTCGCCCAATAATCGCGAGTCGGGGTTTGGAGTTCCAGCGTGAAGGTACCGGGAGTCGAGTCGTTAACGTTCAGTCGAGCTCGAGTTCAGTCGTTAACGTTCGAATCGGTACGGTACCGAGTTAACATTCAGTCGAGAACTACTCGATAGAACATTCGACTCGTTAACATTCGGTCGAGTTAATTCAGTCGGCTACTCAGTCGAGTTTGATCGAGTCAGTCAAGTATTTCGCGAGTTGTCTCTCGTTCGTTAAGCGCAATTATTATATATCGAGTTTTAGGAGAATCGGTGTATGGAATATATATATATATATATATATATATATATATATATATATATATACTCTCTTTATATATATATATATATATATATATTTATCGCGTTTATAATCTTAACATTAATATAATTTATAGAATAATATCCTATTCTTCTACATGCTTTAAAGAAAATTAATTATTTTTAAAATAAATATATTTATAACTAAATAAATAATAAAAATGTATGATTGTTTAGAATAAAAAAATAGAAATATATTATTTATATGTCATTCCCTGAAGTAGAGATATAAAATAAAAATAAAAAACTTTTTAAAATTTTATATCTGAAAATATTCGAGGTTTAAGCGAGTTTTTCGAGTCGAGTTAAGAGTTCTTTCCTTCGTAGTTAACATTTCGAGTCAGTATATGATCGAGAGTTTTAGTAAGTCAGTCGAATAAATTTCCCATGAGTTATGCCGTCTCGTCGCTTTTTGAGATTCTGATGGGTTGGATTTAAGTAGAAGATATAGCGCTTATTGTTTCAAATAGTGTACCATATGAGGAGAAGGGTCTCACGAGTCCCAATGAAGACTCTTGAAATTAAAGTGTAATAAAAAAAAAAGTAAAAGATTGAAATTTTTTGTTAAAAGATATCATATAAACCAAAATTTATATTTCTAACCCTAGCTAAGTTTTTTCTTGAAAAAATAACTTATTTTAGACAAAAGTACCGTTTATTCTATTTTATGTATTTACATTTATCTTATAAAAAGAAAATGTTACTTTTACAAAAAAACAATAAAGATATATGTCAAAAATATGGTCAAAACTTGAGAAATAGTTAGATTTTTGAAATTCTAAGTTTTAAAAGGTTTTTTAATGAGAAGATTAAAAAAGGTAGGACCAACAAATTTGACCATTCAACCCAAACCTAACCCGACCCATGATTCCAAAATGACCCATCGCCCAAATTCAAACTTAATCTAACCAGACCCGCTAGCCAATCGGATCCAAATCCATCAACCTGACCCGGAATCATGTAAACAGAAAAATGAAAATAAAAGGATATAGATAAGAGGATAAGGTTAGAAGCAGAAGCCATCCAATGAGAAGGCAAGAACAACTACAACCACAGCACCAACATGGCTGTTGGCCCCTCAAAATCTTAAACTCATCTCTCTCTCTATCTCTCTATCTATGTCCACCACTCTCCTCTTCATTTCTTTCTATCAAAGCCTCTCTAAACTGAGAGCATTGAGATCACAACCCAATAAGAAGAATGGCAACAGCTTCTCCAATGGCAAGCCAGCTCAAGAGCAGCTTCACTTCACCATCAACCTCTAGGGCCCTTCTCCCCAAGGGCCTCTCTGGTTCTCCACTTAGGCCATTCTCCTCTAGGAGGGCACCTTCCCCTTTCTCCATTAAGGCTGTCCTCCCTGAGAAGGTAACACTCTATAACTCCCTTTCACTTTTACTTTGATCCTTGCTCAAATTTCTCAAATGGGTGCCCTTATTTCAAGAGATATTGTGCAAAATTCCATTATCAGGGTCCTATTGGACCAAAGGGTGCCCATATTTAGAGAGAATCTATGCATTTTCTATGAAATGCTCTGTACATATGGGTGGCCATAATTTTGTGCAGATTCTTATGTTTGAGGATTCTATTCCTATATAGAAAATGGTGAAAATATTTGAATATATCTCGTACGGAACTTTTGTGCTAAATTTCACTATAAGGGTCTTCATATTTGAAGAGATTTTATAGGAATTTTTGTGCATTATTTCACTACAAGGATCCCATTGACAGAAGGGTACCCAAATTTATAAATCCTTTATATTTGATTAAGAAAAACACATTAAAAATATTCTTTAACCTCCTCGAAATATTATTTTTGCACAAAAAGAAAAGAAAATGCAGGGTGGTGATTGGAGATCTTTTCTATTATAACAAATATGTTGATATAATAAATATATTACAAATAAATAATGAAAACCGGGGTTATCACTTAAAAATATATTATTTATGGAGTACAAATCTTTAAAATGATATGATATATTTCATTTTTTATAATTATTTTAGTAAAAAGTAAATAATTTATTTTTTTTTAAATTGTGGATTTTGCAGCCCACATATCAAGTGATCCAGCCCATTAATGGTGACCCATTTATTGGAAGCCTTGAGACACCAATAACTTCAAGCCCATTGATAGCTTGGTACCTGTCCAACCTTCCTGCCTACCGGACTGCGGTAAACCCACTTCTTCGGGGGATTGAGGTGGGCCTAGCCCATGGGTTCCTCCTTGTTGGGCCCTTTGTGAAGACCGGCCCATTAAGGGACACCGACATTGCCGGACCAGCAGGGTCTCTAGCTGCCGGAGGACTTATTGTTATACTCAGCATTTGCCTGACAATGTATGGAGTTGCTTCCTTCAATGAGGGTGAGCCGTCGATCGCTCCGACTTTAACCCTCACCGGCCGGTCCAAGGAGCCCGACCAGCTCCAGACCGCCGACGGTTGGGCCAAGTTCACCGGAGGCTTCTTCTTCGGAGGAATTTCCGGCGTCGTTTGGGCTTACTTCCTCCTCTATGTCCTAAACCTCCCTTACTTCGTTAAGTAGAGAGTTTCATTCATAAAAGATTTGTATATTAATTTGTTGACAACTTTTTATCACAAACATTGTGTTTAAATTTCATGCAGGCCTATTTTGATAATGAAGTACTGTACGTATTGCTCTCTTTTACCTTAATTTCATTCAAGGACAAAATGACAATCCAAGAATCACCAAGATAGGCTTTATATTTCATTGCAATGGTATGATCTTTACTTAGTTCTTACCACCAACTCAAATAAATAAAATGCATTATTATATAAAGAATGATTTCATTAAAAGACATTTTGAAAACCCAATTTTAGAAATTTAATCCTTCATTTAGCGATTTTGATAAAAATGTGTTTCGTATTTTCTTGCAAAATAACATCTTTTTTTTTTGAAACAATGTAAATACATTAAATAGAAAAGAACATTTTTGTCCAAAATAGATTAGTTTTCAAGAAAAAAAAAATATATGGGAATGGTTAAATTCACAAATTTAGGTTTTTAACCAAATATTTCTTATATATATTATCATCCTCAAGTTCTCGGTATCTAGTTGAAGATCTTTGCCTTCCATTTTAAAACAAATAACTGCAATAATCATTATCTAGATGATCTGTAAAATTTCCTAGTGATAGTATGATCTTGCTTCATATTATCTGCATAGATAAAGCAATTTATGATAAGCATCGTCCTTGTGTTTATTCCTTCAAAAGTTTTCGGTATCTATTGGCATGCAAATGTTTAAAGGCAGTATCATTCTTTTAAGTAAAAAATTCTTTATTTTATGTACATAAGAACCTACAAGTATCAGCACAGACAACATGGTTGGATCGAAAAGACAAACAGTTTTCAATATCTTGCAATCATAGAATCGCTAACGGAGCTAGGAGGAACCCGAAACAAGAGGAGCATCGGCATGTGCAGACCTGGAAAACTAAAACTGCCTCAAGGAAACAGCAGGGAGAGACAGGAACTCTGGTGGAATGAGGTTCTCCCAGCCCTTTATAGGATTTGTAGTTGCAGAACCATCCCATCCTATGTGTGTAATGTGCTTCACATCGGTTGGCAACCCTATCTGCATCTCCTCGTCCGAGTCTTCCATGTCTTCCTTAGGGACTGGGCCGAAACAAATGAATGATTAAGGAGAAGAAAATGATTGGAAAATGATGACCAAACAAGGAGAGTTACCAAAGAATTGAGAGAAGTTCTTGAAACCCTTCACCAGTCTATTGATCCCGGTGGAGATGTAAGGCTTTGGGAGGGCTAGGAGCCTGAGGGAGTTCTTCATGCTATCGCCTGACAAGCTTTCTTGATATTCCTCTTGAGCTCCTTCTACAAGGCAAATGAGAAATCAGAAACAATACCTGATAAGCCAAAGGAAAAAAGAAGAAAAATGCACACATACAAAAAAGGAAAAAAAAAAAAAAAACTGTGAAACAAAGAGAAAGAGAACTGATTGTAGATGAGTTTGTGTCTGGTTTTGATCTTCTGGGCTGCTGCTCACTCACAGCCACACTGGCATGGGAGACGCAGCCTGCTGTGAAGGGAAGAACCACGAGCCTCTCCATCCGTTCTCTCATTGGTTATCAATTGTAACAAAGGAGAGGAGGGAGGAAAGGTGGTGGTTGAGGAAATATAAAACTCTGAAGTGGAATTGGTATATTATAATGGATGGTTGCTGGCTTTTTTATCAAGTTAGAATGATTCTACTAGTGGAAAGTCAAGAACCAGAATACAGAGTTTGGTGAGGAACAAAGATGAAGGTTTATGTTTACAAGCTCCAGCCGATTAATCGACAAAAGTAGGTCTAATTGCTAAGTTTAACCTACTAATAGTTCAACTCTCAACGCATTTGATAATGTTCCAACCTTTAAGCCCTCTCAAAACTCTTCCTGTTTGATCCTCTTATTGGTGGGCTCCTCCATTTGCCTCCCTTTTAGAAGAAGCCACCATTGTTTTTCACATCTTTTCTTTTCTCCGTCCCTTTCTTGTTCCTATCCTCCTTTCTCATTTCCTTCAGGTTTCTGGTTTTTTTTCAATACTTGGTTTGGACTCCACCTTGAATGAGTGTATCACAAGTGATCCTCGGTCCTAAAACAAAGAGCTAATCAGTGATTAAGATCCGCCTCAAATTTCTTCACTGAATGATGATAGGGATCGAATAACAAGTTCTTGTGGCAAGGGATGTTCCTTGACTAGGAGGAGCAGTGACAGGTTTTTAGAACTTGGTGAGCCATTAGAGAACTCTGTTGAGGTACTAGGCGCAACCTGCAACTCACCAAAATCGACTAAGCGCTTCACCAGGATGGCCATGCTGTTGTTGCTGTAGACTACTGAGTTGACTCAGTAACCCAGGAATCTTACCATATCATGTTAACTCACCAATCCAAAGATCAAGAACAAAAAAAATCCAAATCCCCATGATCCAATACCCCAATATACAGAAACAGTAACAACTAGGTTTGGCATTGAGAACATTATTTCAGGTAGAACCAGCCTGAATCCAGGGTCCACAAATCTCCAAAAACCCACTGATTTGACTCAAGAAAAACATCTGATCTCTACCACATCAATCACTTCCAAGCATTTCAATTTTACTTCTATTTCTTGAGTTTTACAACATTAGGTTTCATTGGGAGTTAAGCAGATCATCCAGGGCTTCTAAAAACTACCTAATTCCACAATTTTAGTCAAATTTAGAAGTTTTCCCTTGCCCTGAAAGTTTTACAGAGTTGAGATCCATTGTACTAAAAGGGAAGAAAATTGTGGAACCAACAACAAGATTCTGAGTTCTCATTCTAAGTTACTTGTCAGGAAATTCTAGGCCCCATCCAGTTGGCCTTTTTCACTTTCCCTTTCACCAATCATATTCTTTCTCCTAGCCCTCTGAAGCATTCTTCACCGAACCCTTTTTCTAAAATCTTTCCCCTTATTTCATCAAGTACTTCATCACATTTCATCATGGGATAAGCTACCTGCAAGACTTCAGAGGCCCGTCCTTAATCACTGTGCGTACAAAAGCTGAAACTAATGTCTAAAGTAAGTCAAGATATCAATTACAGCTTGAGATTTTGTTACATATTTTCATGTAAGAAATTTTGGGTGATGTTTGGCGGACACATTGCAGCCAATTTTAAAGGTCTCTATAGTGGCCTTTGTTTATCATAGATGTGATCCCACAAACAGTGAACGGAAAGCATCAGATTTCCACATCAGCTAGTTCTAATATTTCAATTTTACTTCCATTTCTTGAGTATTAGCACATTAGGTTTGATTAGGATTTGAGCAGGTTATTCAGGGCTTTCAAAATCTTTCTAACTCAACAATTTTAGTCAAATTTGGAAGTTCTTACCCAGAAAGTTTTGCAGAGTCGAGATCCATTTTACTAAAAGATAAGAAAATCCTTGAACCAACAAGTTCTGAGTTTTCATTCTAAGTTACTTGTCCTGGAAATTCTAGGTCTGGTCCAGTTGGCCTTTTTCACTTTCCCTTTCACCAATCAGCAACAAGATTCCGAGTTTTCATTCTAAGTTACTTGTCCTGGAAATTCTAGGCCTCATCCAGTTGGCCTTTGACACTTTCCCTTTCACCAATCATATTATTTCTCAAAGCCCTCTGAAGCAATCTTCACTGTACTCTTTTTCTAAATCTATCCCCTTATTTCAAAAAGTACTTCATCACATACCATCACGGGGTAAGCTAACTGTAAGACTTCAAAGGCCTGTCCTTTATCAGTACGTCTACAAAAGCCGAAAGCTAATGTCCAAAGTAAGTCAAGATATCAGTTACAGCTTGAGATTTTGTTACATGTTTTCATGGAAGGAAGAATTTTTGGGTGATATTTGGCAGACACATTGCAGAGAAATTAGAAGGTCTCTGTAGTGGCCTTTGTATAGCATATGCAATGAGGAATGATCCCACAAACAGTGAAGGAAACAACCAAAGAGCAGGAGCAAAAATAATGGGAAATTTTCATCTATGTTTTGTCATTGGAGAAACCGAATTACAACATTGAAATGTATCATACAGTTACACCTGTGGGAATCATTTTGCATTTTGCACTTTGCATAACAGTATTCAGAAAATAAAAACAAAGAGATCATGAAGAGAAAATCACCTGAATTCTCAATTAGGCATCAATGTTAAGATCAATAGGAGCAGACAGGAAATCATGAACCGAACAAACATGATCCCTTCATTGAATTGTAGAAGTCTTGAATTAGTTCTGGTCTAGATGAACCCTTGAAGAAAACTGATTCCCTCTTATGGCAATCAAATCCTGTGAGCACTCACTGGCATAATTCATAGCTTGGTGGCTTGCAGCATTACCAGTAGTCTCCACAAGAGCAACGCCCTTGCTTAAAATGATGGAACCGATGAATATCCCTAACAATTATTTCCCTGCCCAAGAGCTGAGAAGTATACTTGATAAAGTTGTGGCAGTCGATGCAAACACGAAGGTTCTTCATGACACAGATAGGTGTTCCAGAAGCAGTACTAATGATACCATAAGCAATGGCAAGTTTTTCACTGTGGAAACCAAGTAGGACTTGTCTTTGCTCGTGTTCTACATCCTGCA
Source organism: Tetrastigma voinierianum (assembly GCA_016808115.1). Taxonomy (NCBI): domain Eukaryota; kingdom Viridiplantae; phylum Streptophyta; class Magnoliopsida; order Vitales; family Vitaceae; genus Tetrastigma; species Tetrastigma voinierianum. The sequence goes on along the minus strand of JAEQBH010001676.1, from coordinate 38,892 downwards.
CCACTGTTGTGACATCAGTAGAATACCCAATTTCCTTTAATCTTCCAATCAGCTCATCTAAGTAGGAATAAATCTGAGTGTCCTGTGGATGAGACCTATCTCCCATGACAAAGCTGTGCACTTGATTTTTCAGCTGAATCCAAGATTGACCTGGGTTTTTCTTAACTCCTCTCTGATGCATCAGACTCCTGATTTTAGCTGCCTCTTCCCATCTATGTTCGGTGGCACAGATGCTGGATAACAGAATGTAAGGTCCTGTATCAAACGGTTCAAGTTCGAGTAGTTTTTTGCACACCCAGATTCCCATCTCAATGTTTTTGTGGAGTCGACAAGAAGATAGAAAAGATCTCCACACAGAACTCAGGTTGGGGATGCTATTGTTATGAATGAACTCCTTTATTTCATTCAGGCGACCAGCTCGGCCATAGAGATCAACCATACAGGTGAAGTGCTCAGCTTTAGGTCTGATTCCATAGCTTTCCCTCATCATTCTGAAATATTTGCTTCCTTCTTCAAGTAGCCCTGCATGGCTGCAAGCATTTAAAATGCCTACAAAACTTACCTCGTTTGGTGTAATCCCCTCATTGAGCATCAGCTCAAAAAGCCGAACAGCATCTCTCCCTTGTCCATGTAGAGCACAGCCAGATATCATTGAAGTCCATAACACAACGTTGCGATCTTTAGCTTGGTCGAAGATCAACCAAGCATCATTCAAGCTCCCACATTTAACATACATGTCAATGATTGAGGAACCCAAGAAAACATCCAGTCCATGTCCAATTTTTTTAATGTAGCTGTGGACCTGCCTGCCAAACTCCAAAACCCCAGCACTTGCACATGCAGAAAAAATGCTTGTGAGAGTGAATTTATCAACCTCAACCTGGGAACAAACCATAGATCTAAAGGTTTTCAAAGCATCTTCAAACCTACCATTCTGAACATACCCAGAAACCATTGAACTCCATGAAACACTTTCCACCCCTGCATCATCACAAGACTCTTCAAGATTCCTTGTTACAGGCTTTAGAGGCAAGTGTTTGACAATCACCACAGCCTTCTCCATTTCCCCACATTTGCAGTACATATCCACAAGTGAATTCCACACAAACCCATCGTGAAGGACTCCGACTTTCAATACCTGAGTATGTATCTGCTTCCCAGTTCCCAAAACTGACAAGGAAGATGCCAACACCAAAGATATGGAGAAGGTGAGTCTGTTAAATGCAGGTCCTGCTGCAACCATCTCATACAGAAGTTCCATGGCAATACTTTCACAGCCATTTCGCATCAGTCCATCTATGATTGTATTCCAACTTGCAGTATCTTTTCTGGCCAACTGCCTAAACAGATCAACAGACTTTTGCATATTGCCAATCTGTAGATAGGAGTTCATCATTATATTCCAGGACACAGTATCTTTCTCAGCCATCAGTCCAAACAACTTCTCTGCATAACCAAAGCACCGGCATTTCATAGTAATCAAGGATAGAGTTGACAACACAGCGTCTAAATCAACCCCATTCCGCAGAATCCAACCATGAATCCCCTTCCCAATTCGAGAATCATACACATTAGAAGAACAACTCTTCAAAACTACGGATAAAGTGAATCGATTGGGGCAAACACCTTGATTCTGCATGTTGGTGAATAGACCCAGAACATCAGAAGACAACCCGATTCGAGCGGAACCCGAAATCAAAACTGTCCATGAGAAGACATCCGGTTGGGGAATTTCTTCAAACATCTTATGTGATTCTGCCAAATTTTGGGATTTCACATAGAGATTCAGAAGATGGTTCCCTTGAATACCAACGCAACCATTCTTGATTAACTTAGCGTGAAGAACCTTGGCTTTTGGGCAGTTCGTGGAATCACTAAATGTTGAAGAACTGTGCCAGTATGATTTAGGTGTCCTTCGGATTATCTTGGTGATAGAAATTACAGAGAAATTTTGAGGGCGCCTCACAAATAATACCCGGGTCAAGTAACAAACCCATTCCATTTTACCAGTTTTTGTAATCGATTAGGGATCATGTTATTTTTACTGGAAGATTTTCCAGATTTTGAGCGTCGTATCAGTAATTGAACACTGGATTTCAGTTTCCATAATCTGGTGGGTTGATGACTGAACAGAATGAAAACGACAAGAAACTAAAAATTTGAATTACATGGCTCCTTATTTCTCCATCCAACAAGTGAAAAAAATAAAGCAATCCAAAACTTCAATTCAGGATTTCATTCCATTTCCTCCATTTTCTCACCAGCCGTTTGGAGCGCGCGCGCGCATTAGAATTTAGAACACATCCACACACACACACACACACACAGCATTAGAACACATCCACACACACACACACGCATATTATATATATATATATATATTTGACGAATTCTTCTTCTATTTTATTATTCTACAATAATCTACATGTTATGAGAAAGCATTCTTTACAAAAATTCTTCATCCAATCATGAAAAAAAAAAAAAAAAAAAAGGTGTTCAAGCATGTTTTGATTCTTTATCTCAAAAAAAAAAAAAAAAACTTAAATTGAATATCTAAATTATACTCCATCCCAACTATATTTCTGAACCTCTTTATGGATATATAGTTAAAACCGTAATTGGTCACTACGATTTAAGAGTTAAAATTAAAACTATGAGTGATAACTACGGTTTTAAAACCTAAAACTATAGTTGGTGACTACGGTTTTAACTTTTTGAAAATGTTTAAAATCGTGGTCAACAATTACGGTTTTGATGATGTGATAAGAAAAGACTGATTTAAGCATTATTTTGAAACATAAATTATTTTAGGATTTAAAAATAAATAAATTATTTTGGGACATTACTCTTTATCTATGTTCTCAACTTTGCAGCAAAAAAAAGAAAAAGAAAGCATTAACAAAATATATTTTAAAAGAAGATAAAGAAATGATAAGAGATAAGGAAAATTCTCAATATTATTGTTTACACTAAAAATAAATTTTTGGGGCTTAAATGATATTTGAATAATTATTCGGCCAAATTGATAATGGAATGGGCCGAATGGACCATATCAAGTCCATCGAATGACCCGATCAGAAAAAGCCCGAGCCACATTGAGAATTAACCCGTGAAAGGTCACAGAGGCATTTATGGAATTTTAAATAATTTTAATCAGGGTTATTCATGATGTGAAACTTTGTTTCAAAGGTAGAAGTTGGAAAAAACTTTTCTCAAAGTCATGACATGACAGAATACGTGACGATTATTGGAATTAGGAAGGATTCACGTAGAGCAAGGCTACAGTGGGGGAAATTGATAGTTATTGGAGAAAGTGAGTAAGTGCAGTTAACGAGAAATGTCTATAACAAGAAAACTCAATATCAAAGCAAAGGAGCAAATTTTTCACAATCAAAGATCAACAATTATCTATCCAGAACCAACTTTCAAACACTCAAAACAAAGCATTTCAACATTTTTCTTAGTCCTCTACAAGTTCAACAATTATCCATCCAAAGCCAACTTTCAAACACTAAAGACAAAGCATTTCAACAGTGATAGGGTTTGAAATAATAGGTGCGCAGGCCCAAGACGCAAGCCCAGTTCCGGTTGAAAAAACATCATCAATTTGGTGTTGTTTGTGGGAACGACAGTTCCTTTACAAATAAAACTGACCTCTCGGTGGTGATGGTATCGACTCGAACCTGTGGCTTGAAAGCCACGTAATCCCGAGGATGCAAGACCCGGTAGGCGGCGTGGGCGGTAGGCCTCCATGAGGCCGCGTTAGAAGCGTGGCCAGGTCGACCGCGAGCAGGTGGAGCGCTGCGTCACGGCCGGCAGCTTCTTGAAAGAGTTGGAGTGACTCATGAGGCAAATCTGGCGCCCCTGAGAACCTGACCAGGGCGAAAGACCAAAACCTGTTATCTGAAAATGACACCTCGACCCTTGTCGAGAAGCGGATAGAAAAGGAGAAACTAGCGCGCCGGGAACATGATCATACGACCCCGGGAGAAGATCTCGACGAGGGGAGGCATGGCATGAACAAAAGGTGATGAGCCCCTGGCTATCGGCCAAGAGACAAAGGAGAGGTCGTGGGGCTTGAGAGGTTTAGGACATCCGGCAAGGAAATCAGCCACATGAAGAGCGGTGGGTAGAGCTCCGGTCTCCATGGGCATACAGTGCAATGAGGCAGAATCTCCGTTCAGCCCAGAGTCTTTGCACTTCCCCTTAGGCGAAGTTAGTCGCCGTGCCCAGGTCGGGACGTTCGACGAACAAAGACCCATGGAGCCACCTCCCGGATAAGTACAAAATCAGATGTAACTACACGGATATTAGGACCCCGTACGATGTAGAGCCTTCGCTATCACACTAAAGGGCCCAACATTGGCCTGGTTTAACAGACTCCCGTCGTCTTCCATCTCATCGTTCACATAACTTTCCATCGCATTCGTCTCCCACTTTATCGAGCAAGGACGTACAAGAAGTCGAGTTATCACCTTCTGACCATAAAGCAGGCTCGAGCCAGGGTCATATGTTGAGAGAGGTTTAACAGTCGGCGAAGGTGGATATCCTCGATGAGAAGTTCGCCATTATTGATTTCATTGTAGGGCTAGGGGTGCAGTCGAAAGACCTAATGTTCTCTATCTTAAAGAACCCTTAAGCAAGCATGGTAGGGTCCTCGCGAAATAGAGAAGTATATCAACGGTGAAGAAGCCCTCTATCAAGCAAGAGGCTCTTACACTTAAAAGGAAAAACGAGGGCGAAGCCGAAAAAGAACGAAGCCTTTAAGAGACCCAGAGCGAGACATATGCACAAAGCCATTCCCTAAGCGAGTTGATCTTCTCTTCCCCGGAAGAGTGCTTAGGCATTGGAGGAGTAGCAGGCGAGCCCACTGCCCATCGATTTTGTTTCTTGTTTTTTGTAGAGGAGTCCCGGCGTCTGGTCAGCGGGCCAGGCCGACAAATCCGGCATGCTCGGCTGGTTCAGGTTGAAAAGCATCATCTGCCCGAAATTTGACCAGCTCTACTTGTTGACTCACAGGCGCTAAGACCCTCTGAGCTATTAAGCTGCAAAAGGCCCCGAGCTGCGGGCGCTAAGACCCTCCTGCGATGTTAAGCTCTACGGGGCCAGGCTGACTCTGGCGGCCAAGACCTCCTCATGGCCCGAGGCTGCGGGCTCTGGGCTCTAAGACCCTCTGAGTTGTTAAGCTCATAAATTGAGCCTCTTTTGGGCTCTGGCGCTAAGACACCTCCTTCGCGAGCTAAACTACTAGGCTCCTGGGCGCTAAGACCCTTCTCCGCGAGTGTAAAGACCAAATGATGTATATGTGAAAATATGGCCAAGGGAGTGAATGTGGTAAATACTCAAAAACTAATTTGAAACAAAAGTAAGTGTACTTTCAAAAAAGCTGAAATGAAAGTATTACCAACACTCGGCCTTTAGTAAGTGCACGGGTCATACAAGTAATAAAGTGGACTCTAAGAGTCTGGATATCGTACTTACAGTTGGAGGTTCTCTCTAGATTGGAATTTGATCACCTCTCGATTACAAGGGCTCTTCAGTATTTATGAGACCAAATAGGATGTGGAATAAAAATCAATTTAATTGAAATAAAAGCGATTTAAAACTAATCCTAAAAATCTACGAATAAGCAACTGAGTACAAACGTGAAGAGAGGCAGCAGGGATGGGGATAATTATTCCTAGCAGGTTTGCATTTCCTTGAAAGTGCAACATTTGTGAGTTGAATGTTGGATTTGTCCAAGAGCAATGTAGTATAACTTGGATTTCTCCATACACCATACATTTCACTATCTAACACACCATGTAACACCCCAAAATATACCCTAGTCGTTTTCGACATGTTTAGGGTATTTTGTAAGCATAATTTAAGCATTTTGTAGGTTAAATCTGAAATATAGAAATGAGAGACAGGAAAGTTACAAAGCTTAAGGACAAAATTGTAATTTGTCCAAAAGGAGCCTAAAGACATGAATTGATGAGTTTAGGCCAAAATGAAATAAAGGAAACTTGGAATACAAATAGCGAAGTTGGAAGCTTAAAAGCAGTGTAAACTTAACCCAAAATGGGTTTTTGGAGGAGCGAACAAGGCATAGCAAACATGGGTTTTAAAAAGACCAAAAGTTGGTCTCATTTGGGGAGAAAAAACGTGAAGGAGGAGGAAGAGAAGAGGAAGAGGAACAAGATGGAGGAGCCAAGATCAAGCCAACAAGGTATGGATGCTTGATTTTGGTATGGAAGCTCTGTGACCTTTATCATGGATTCTATGAGATTATGTATGACTTTCCATGCTTGTATGATTAATAGCTTGTCCCCAAACTTGGGGTTTTGCTAGGGTTTCATCTTAACCCAAAAATTATGGAAGTAAGCTTGGTAAAACTTTGAATAGAGAGCAAAAACATATGAGTCTCCTTTGAGGTTGGATTCATAGTTGATAGCAAATAATTGAGTTAGGGTTTTAGAATAAACCACCAACTATTGTATTAGGGTTAGAGTATGGATCATAACCCATATTGAGTGGGTTTGAGAGTAAGTCTGAAGGATTTTTGAAATAAGTATTGAAAGAAGAATTGAGTAGAAAAGAGATCATAAGATGAATTTGAAGTGGTCTTGAAGTGTTTATGAAGTATAGAGTTGATTTGGGTAGCAAAATATGGAAAAAAAAAGGGAGAAAAACACACATTTTGGGCATTTCGGGTGACATGTACCGGTACACCTTGAACATGTACCGGTACATCTTGTGTTCTGGTCATTTTGGCGGCATATGCGGTACATGTTAGACATGCCGGTACACCTGTTACCTAACCCGGTTTCGACCGGTTTCGTATTGTGACCATAACTCATTCTTTATCGATTTGAGTGATTCAGTGGTTCGTAAAATAGACCTCAAGAGAACAAAACTTAAAGAATAGGCATTGCAAATTCTGATCCTAAGTGGCCTAAAAATTCACTCCAAAGTGGGGCCATGTGCAAGCCAAATTCTGGTTCGACTTTGAACATAGAGTAGTCAGGGTTGTTTGGACGTGGCAGTTTCGGTGCTCAGGTGGGTGATTCCAGTTGGAATAGAACCCTTAGCACCTTATCTTTAAAATAATACAATGACCTAGAGTCAAACATGAAGTTAGGATCCCGGAAAAATTAGTAATACGAACTGTTCTGGTGTAATATGGGTAAACCGACTAGTTTTGCATGAAAATGCCATAACTTTAGTTTGGATGATACGATTGGATTGATTCCACTTCTAAGTAGTAGATACATAGAGGATTAAGAATATATGAATGAGGTGTGATTCCACATACATCATACTTCACAAGAATATAAAAATTACCATATATAATAGGCATGAAACAAGGAAAATGAAAATGAAAAATGTAAAAAGATGTGTTCATGAAACATGAAAATGATTATGGAAAATGAAAATGAAAGCGAATTGAAACATATGATTGTGAACATGCGAGGCAATATGTCATGAACACATAATGTGGTTAGAGTGATATATTATTATTATCACATATAACGAGAAAATGATAACAAATGAAGCGGTATACGTGGCGGCGTATGAATGAGTACCACGTGGATAGTATAGGAATGAGTATACGTGGGTGAATACATGAATAGTATACATAAATGAGTATATAAGCAGTATCGTAAATGAGTATATGAAATGTACATAGATTGGTATATCTTTGAAAGATAATCACAGAAAGTGATAATGGAATTGAAATACGATTGTGATCGGTTATGAATGCTAATTGTAATATATATATATATATATATATATATATTGATTTGAATGATTATTGTCGAAATGCTCATCCTGCGATATACACACACATATATATATATATATATATATATATATATATATATATATATATATATATATATATATATATATATATATATATATATATATATATATTGATTTGAATGATTGTTATTCGAAATATACGTCACGTTATGCATGTGTGCATGTGTTTGACAGTAAAGCGAAATTCTGCGCATAAGTGACTGGTTTAGTGATATGTTGGGTGTGAGCGGCGGTTCGCGTTGAATTATCGAAGTGCGCGCTGTTACAATACGGCGAGAAATCCACATTGCTAATGAATGATAAGCGGGCGAAGGATTCCCAGTGAATCACGTAGTGAATGTCATTCTATAGCCGTATGAGGCGATGTAGTGAATCACGAAATCATTGCTATTGAATGACAAAGCGGGGCGGGATTCCCCCGAAGTGAATACATCGTGAATGTTGACACCTATAATATATGTTGAGACGATAATAGTGAATGCGAAATGACATTGCTCTTGAATAGCTGAAGCGGGGCGGGATTCCCAGGTGAATCACATCGATGAATGTCGACCCATAGCCATATGTGAGACGATAATAATTGAATCTGAAATGACATTACTGCGAATGACTAAGCAGGCGGGTTACGAGTGAATCTGTCGTGAATGTCATTCTATAGCTATATGTGAAATCATGGCTTAGATAAGCGAAAAATGACATTAAAAATTGTATTGTTTAAGTATCTTTTACATTACAGACATGAAGTAAAAAGGCATCATTTTGTAAATGCATTTTGTTGAATGTAAATATTAGGGTCTTTTGAAATTATAAGTGTTTATGCGGATTACTTGAAAGAAGTGTTTTCGCGTAATTAAAAAGTCCCCAAATGGAATAACATAAACAAATGTTTTGGAAAGATAATTAGAAATGTCGAGATGCAGCCAAGACTCCGACAGATCAAGCAATAGAATTGAGTCGAGTCCGGTCGCGACACTTTTGAAAGAAAAATTTAATAAGGCAGAAATAAATGTTTTTAATTGAAGCGGAGTCGAGATTAAGCCTAGGGCTCGGCTTGGATCCCATGACAGTCAAGTAGGAGTTCGGGTGTGACACTTTTGAAAATGAAAATTAATAAAGCGAAAGTAAAGGATTTAACGGGCATCCCGAATCACGAAATGTAATTTCTAAAGGGAGTTGATTAATGGCTTCGGCCGTGATATTGATAAGAGTCTAATATGAATTGGTATTAGATGCGATTGACCCAATATGTATTTAATATGACTTGATATGTTTCGATTTACCATTGTATAAGTATGAGTTTGTTTGAATATGATCTAATATGACATACATGTAGAAGATATGAATTGAAAACTTATAGGAGCATGATACATGGAAGTAATACGAATAAGATATTGATATGGAATTTGAAAAGGCAAAATCTACATGTATAAAATGAGATGAGTTAAGTCACATAAGAATAGACTTGATATATGCATAAGTAAAAGTAAAAGATAGTGATGGCCGATTATTGTTATTGGTCGATTCTTGTCTATATGTTCCCAGCTAGGCGTAAAGCTTAGCACGGGTGTTCAATCGGGTGTAGGTGCGAAGAGGAAATAAAGAGGACGGGACATTCCACACCGGCCCATCTCGAGAGATAGGTGCTCACAGCCAACATTCGCGATCTACGATCATTTATTTAGATATGAATTTGTATAAGTAAATGGGACTTAGCATATGTGTATAAACTTTAATGCTGGATACCACTCTGTGGTAGTTCATTAGTAAATGTAAATGATTGTTAGTTATGAAAATATTGTTTGTAAAAAAAAAAAAAACGGTAAGTCTAGTATATGGTTTGCACCCCGAGAAATAGGTTCGGTTAAAATCCGATCGGAGTCAAGCAGGGAATCGGGTTGTGACACCCACCATATTCCTTTTCGGGACAAATGGAGTGCAAATAGCTACTTGTAAAATTTGGCACTCTTTAAGATTTGATTGTTTTTCTTTTCAATACTTCATAACCATTTCTTAAGGCCCCGAAGAATTCTTGCCCCCGTAAACGGGGTATGCAAGCTTTTCTCGATCTAATTAGTACCTCGTCCTTCAAATCTAATACATTTATATCTCCTTGATTAGATCTTTGCTAACATGGGATCAAAGATCCTTCTATCAATTTGAGGTGAACCTCTAAACATTAAGCGATACATCATCTAATTAATCCTCACCATGAGTAAATTAGTGATCTATAAAAGTAATTTTTAGAGTCATTGGTTCCATAATATTAGTCTAACATACCCTAAGTTATTGATCTTTACTCTCATGAGATCTCCATCTACGTGTCACTCGAGGGCCCCACGAAAATCGAGGCAAAGATACGATACACTACAGGTATAATTTGCTAATGATACGAGCAGATTAATTATATGAATAGCATTCCCAATTATATAAATTTAGTTTCAGACCATAAAATAAGCGCGAAAATACGAGATGTTCAACAATTAATCCCCACCTCTAAGGGTGTTTAATGTTCCATTCTTGGATTCAATCATCACTTGTCAGACAAAAGTAAGAAAATGAAGAAGAAATCGAGAAACGAGAAGAGAAAAATCAGTTTGAGCTTAAATCTTCGCCTCAACAGTAAATAAATTGAATATCTAAGTACAACATCGAAATCTCTTCAATAGAAAATGTGCTCTAAAACTACCTCTAAAGAAAGATCGTAAAAATCAAAATCTGTGACAAAAGCTAGAAAAATGGGCGGGTTTAGAGAGAAACCCCCATGAGAGAAGTTACCGATCTTCATTAACCCTCTTTACCCTAAGCAGTATATATGGTCACGGGTGAAATGGGTTTGAAAATAGGTCGAAAATATCGATTTCGACATTTTTAAGGTTTCTCCGAGCGTTTGGTCGCGACCACGGTAAGGCGTGGCGACCACGGTCCCACAGGTCGCGAACATTTCTGGTCGCGACACGGTTTTGGGGTCGCGACGGTTTCTGGTCGTGGCTTGACTTGCTTGAGTCGCGGCCGGTTCTGGGCAATGACTTATTTTTCTTCTCCGACTTATCGAGGCCGTAAATTTTTCGTTTTAACTTTCAGTTTAGGCGTGTAGTACTGGAGTTGGAAAGATCTTTGAATGTTGAATGCATGATGAGGAAGTTTAGGTATTGATTTTCTAGATGGTACAGAAAAATTTATCTTCCCGGTGGCGCGTTGTGAGACGCCCGGTTGACTTTTCTTTTGTATATATATCGCTCATTTCTTGCCAAATCACTTGATTTTATGATAATCCCTACAAAACCAAGTTTAAGAGGAAATTTTTATGAGTTTTACATGAATATGGATACAAAATGCAAATAGCATGTGAAATGAACTCCAAAAACATAGATGAATTTTATCATCGTGACTGTGCTACTAGGCTCTGGCGTAAAACCCTCCCTCCATGGCTTGAATTTATTGAGAACACGGGCGCTAAGACCTTCCTGAGTTGTTAAGCTTTGCAAACTGAGCTACTGGGCTCCTGGGCGCTAAGACCCTCTTGAGTTGTTAAGCTCCGTGAGGGTGAGCTATTTAGGCTCACAGACACTTTAAGACCCTCTACGCGGCCCAGGCTGCGGGCTCCTGGGCAGCCAAGACCCTCTTTGTGCGGGTGAAGCTCTTGGGATCTTGGGCGCCCAAGACCATGCGGCCCGAGCCTCTTGGGCTCTTGGGCGCTAAGACCTTTGGTGTTAAGCTGCAATTTCATTTCTTAGGCTCTGGTATTAAAACCCTCCTGCGGGGCCGGAGCTCTTTGGGCTCTGGGCGGCCCCAAGACCCTCCTACGTGGAGCGAGGCTGCTAGGCTCTTAGGTCTTAAGACCCTGTGCGAATTAAGCTACTAGGCTCCTGGGCGCTAAGACCCTCCTAAGCTGTTAAGCTCTACAGGCTGAGCTACTGGGCTCTTGGGCGATAAGACCCTTCTGCGGGGAGGCTGATCTCTCCTGGAGTGTAGGCCCCATGATAAAGGCTGGCGGAAGATGAGGGAAGGGCAGAGGATGGAGGCTGTTGCAGGGGGAAGATCTCGGAAAAGGAAGTCGGGGCGAGGCCTCGCACCGGACGATCCCGGGAATATCAGATCTAATAGCTCGGAATAGGCGCATGAGGAGCACACTTCACTAGCTTCCACTTCCTCCTCGTCCTCGGGGCCGGGGTCGGTAGAGGCACTGAGGCCGTGCTGCAGCGATGTCGGAAATATCATGTGACCTCGAAAGCGAGACAAACTGAGCGAAGGAGAGATCACGTAGGTTCACCGGGGAGTAGTCGGCGGCGAACGCTAAGTGTGTCCTCTCGATCAAAGGGATTGTACTCCCATTGGCGACCATAGCGAAAAATAACGTTCCTTCGAGGCATGCGAGAAGATGGAAGGTCAGGAAAATAATCGACTTAGCCTTTGGAGCGCTTGGAGATATTAAGAAAGCCTTCGGCGACCTCCTTTACACTTAAGAAGTCTAAGAGCAGGGCAATATTGGGAACACCCGGGGCCTTTGTCCTAAGCGACTAACAAACGCCACGGAACACGGAGTTCGGGAAAGTTGATGAGGCGGACATTGAAATGTTGCGGAACCGCTTTTTATAAAAGGATGCGAGGGCGGGGTCGTTCTCGAGATGCCACCTCGAAAAAAGCACACCATCTTAGGCACTTGGCGGTGTAGATTGGATGCCGGTGCGCTAGGGCACCCGAGCCTAGATCCCAAACGGGGGCCCATACTGGGCCGTAAAGATCTCATCGTATAAAGGTTCGACCGTGAGGCCCACGACCTCGGCATTACGTAAGCGACCCTCAAATATTCAAAGCTGGGATATCGAATTCGTTAATTTTTCCCTTGCCCTTATCCAAGGGGAAAGGAGCTCCCAGGGAATTGTGATGAACCACCATATGGCTGTCGTTCCCTACGTCAGTCCACCACTGAACTAGGCATCCTCGTGGGTTACTCCTATGCGCCAAAGCAGGAGGGCTTGACGGGACCCATGGAGGTACACAGGGTTAAGCAGGAAAGGGAAATCGAAGAGGAAATGCGAGAACCACAACCGAGTACACCACAGAACCTCGTAAGACTTGAGCAAGACGAGGAGGAGAAGAAAGATGCGCAAGACTAGAAACAAGATGAGGGACACCGGCCCCAAGCGAGATATCAGGGACCACTGAAAGCAGTCTTGAACACTAGTCGGACAAGAAACAAGGAAAAAGGAAGCACAAACTTGCAGGAGGCAAAAGCGAAGCGAGGGAACAAAGCGCCAAGCGATCAAGGGCGTTTTTAAAGGAAGCTAGAGTCATACTTAGAAATAAACGCGAAAATCGAGAAGCCATCATTATCATAAGACGTGGGACGGCAACAAAGCCCTAATCAAACCCTTCCTGAGTATCCACGTGGGTATCACGCATCCGAAGCGTCTGACCCTTACTTGGCCTTCAGCTTTGTCAAAGGCTTGGTGAGGGGAGTAGCGTGGGGTTTTGAAATAATAGGCGCGTAGGCCCAAGACGCAAGCCCAGTTCCGGTTGAAAAAGCATCATCAAACTTTTCTTAGTCCTCTACAAGTTCAACAATTGTCTTTTCTAGATTCATAGCTTAGTTTTTATATATTCTTTCCAAGTATTTGTTATTTCAAAGCTTTTTTGGCTTCAGCATTTCATTTTCAGTCCAATTCTACAATGAAATTTGTTATCTTTCAAGCTAGTTCGTATAGTTTTTTTTTTACCTTTCAAATCAGTCAAATTTTCAAATTATTTTCCACTCAGATTCTAGGGAACTGTCAAGGGAATTTGAGAATGTAGTTTTCTCTTGACCAGAAGTTAGATTTCGGCACAGTTTCAGTTTGGAAATACTATAATTTCCTGGCACGCCCTCACATCCACCATTTCCTATGATTTTTGTATGTTTTGGTGAATTACACTAAAAAATCCATCGACGAAACATATTTTTGGAACGCAAGATGGGAAGTATCTTTGTAAAAATTCACACATATTTTTTATTTTTTTATATAGTTGTGCATATTCCACAATGGGACCCCTTTTTGCTGAAGAATGCCACAAAAATTGAGAAGTAAAACAATCGTAGAGTCTCTTGGACTCGGGGGTCACGATGTTGCAAAGGGCATAGGAAGGAAGAGTTCGGCCACGTGGAATAGATAAGCGATGAATTCTCGATGCGATAGCAAGGTAATCAATCCAACAACTCTATTGAACAAGTGAAAGGAAGTGGTGTAGATAATGTGAATGTGCCTATTATTTTCTCTAATAATTTTAATGAATTTTAGGCTCTTATGCAAGAAATAAAAAGCCGAGGAATGATCATGATTGCCCTTATGGAAGAAATAAAGCAGCAATTTCAATCCATCCTAGAGAACCTTAGAGAGAAGGGGTATGATGTTGAGACTAGATTATATATATATATATATATATATATATATATATATATATATATATATATATATATATATATATATATATATATATATATATACTGCTATACAAATTAATAATACTATTACCAAAGACTGTGTATTATCTAATCCACAGCAGCGGCGCCAAACTTGTTATAGACAAGCGCCTTGATGCGATAGTGTATACCCAGGCTTTTGGTCGCGCCACTCAAATTATTCAATCCCCGACAATGGCACCAAAAACTTGTTAGCCAGATGCTTGTGTAGATGAAAAGATTGATTTGCTCTTTTTGTAAAATGTATTCATTAAAAATTGAGTTGGTCTTGATTACTGCAAGTGCACAGGTTGTACAAGAAATAAAAGTGGATATTTAAAATCCAAATATCGTTCCCACGAGGAATGATGATAAATCAAAAGACTAATTACCCCAACTACTCAAGATCATTATTATTTGAACTCTACTGTTATGATGATGAGATGACTAAAAAGAATTTTAATCCTAGATTCAATTCCTTAATATACATGAAAATAAATTTTAATAAAAATGGGCTTGAGAATTCGAGGTGAGGCAAAAACGGATCTAGATCAATGAGTAATAATCAATTTACGCATCATATCGGATTCATAGCTCGATATAAATTGGAAAGCGAGTTTAATCAAAGATGCATGATAGTATAGTTGGATTTCTCCTTAACCATACTTTTCCATGATTAGGGTTTATGTTCATTTCGAAGCATAGTTTAATCGGCTACTTGTAAAATATAACCCTGCAATAAGATATGGGTATTTTCCTTTTAGTACTTCATACAAAAATTTTAGAATTGAAGAATTTTGTACAATAGATGGAATATTGCAAGCCTTCTCCAATTGGATCGACACCTCATCCTTCATTTCTGATGAAAATTTCCATCACCTTGATTAGATATTTGCTAACACGGGATCATAATCAAGTCAACAGAAAGATGAGAGACCTTCGAGAGATTAAACTGATACTTCATTCAACTATCCTCAACTACGAGTAAGTTGGTGCTTTATTTGAGTAACCCATCAAAGTTCATTAGTTCTAGAGTATTAGTCTACCATACCCACAAGAGAATTGCTCTATACTCTCAGGTTCTCCATCTCTGTGTCACGTAGAGGGCCTCTTGGAAATCAGAGCAAGATAGAATACTTTACTTCGGTACACGGTACTAGTACTGGGAACAAATAAATTCAAACACAATACAAATCAAATAAATTCAAGAATTCTAATTAAGGCGTTCTTCCACCTTGAGCATAAAAATGACTATCATCATTGACCCATTTACAAAGAGCTCATTTTTTCAAGCGGCTCCTCATATCGACTAGCGATAAAGATCATGAAATCATAAGCAATTGAAATAAATGAACTCGAAACTTTCCATCCTCCATTTGAATCGAAAAGTAATAAAATATTATTTATGAACAAAGCCAGCTTGGCGCACTTAGGTTCAATACCGTCCATAAATCAAAAGAATTACTGACTAAAATCTACATTGAAACTCTCACTGAAACTAACTACACTAAAAATGGAAAAAAAAATACGCAATAAAAATATACAAGTCTTCTTATCAGACGTCCTAGAGTTCGAGCATGCATAGTGCCCTAGATGCGTTCATTTATAGACTTTCCAATGTTGGGCTGCACTTCAATAGTTGATTTGTGGATCCCCAAAATTCTGGCCCAAATTAGTCGCTCTGTCACGATAGAGAAAGTTATGTCACAGCCGAGTTTCGGTCTTTGTCGTTAGCCCTCTGTCGCCTTTGTGTTTTCTATCAGGCACATTCTCTGAAGCATTTCTTGGATTCTATCACTACAGACTTTGATAATGTCGCGACATAGATTTTCTTCAGTAGTCTTGTTCTTGTCGCGACATAGATGTCTTGTGTCGAGACACCAAATTTGTTTGCAACCAGCTTTTCATTTCCTTTTTCTTCTAGAATTTGTCTCGACATTCTTTTCCTTGTTTTCTACAAGCATTTTCTTTTTATCTGTCAGTGCAATGTGACATAATTTTCTTTGTCTCGGCGAGTTTCTTTGAGTCCCTTGCCAATTTAAATGCGATAGGAAAGATCCTTAGTCCGCGACGGACTTCTCTTCGATTCTTATTAGCCTGGCGGGGCGTATTGTTGCGACATAGAAATATTTGTTGCGACACATTTGCCTTAGCTAATCTTAACTCTTCTTCAATTTTTGTCGTGACCTAATTTTACTCTGTCGTGATAGAATTATATTATTCCATAGCTTTTATTGTTGTGACAGAAAATTTCTTTGTCACGATGGAGATTCTGCCTTCAATTCTTTACTATGTCGCAACATAAATTTCTTTGTCGCCACTCCTCTTGTTTTGCTCTTCAACTTCTTATCACAACAGAGAATTCACCTCCTTCATGTTTTGTTTGTTGCAACAAAAATAATCTTTGTCATGAAAGAGATTTTTTTGCTCTTAGTTGTGAATTCTGAATGTCATGTCACGACAGGATTTTCTTTGTTGCAACAGAAATTCCTCCTTGAGCTAGCTTGGTTCTAAAAACTTTGTCGCAACATAAAAACACTTGTCTCAACTGACTTGTGTTGTATTCTTAGCATTTTTTGTCACGATAGAATTGTCTTTTGTCGTGACAGAGTTCATCTGTTAATCTTCATCTTTTTATGTTGCGACAGAGGAAATATTGTCGCGACACAGCAGCTCCTTTGCTCTCTGCCTTGATCATTGTCGTGAAAGAGTTAAGGACTGTCGCGACAGTTTTCTTTAC
Source organism: Tetrastigma voinierianum (assembly GCA_016808115.1). Lineage (NCBI taxonomy): Eukaryota > Viridiplantae > Streptophyta > Magnoliopsida > Vitales > Vitaceae > Tetrastigma > Tetrastigma voinierianum. The sequence continues at coordinate 21,907 of JAEQBH010001676.1, read as the reverse complement.
AATCTTCTTCAATAATGTCGCGACAGAAAAACTCTTTGTCGCGACAGAACTGCTCTTTCAGCCTTGAGTTATGCCTGAGCTTTGTTGCAACATTTAGTTGCTAGTTGTGACATAGTTCCTTTGGCTTGCTTAAAATTGTGTTGCGACATACAAAAACTATGTCGCGACAAAGATTGCTGCATTTTCCATTTCTTTGCTTCTTCTGCTTGTTTTCTCTCATTTTTCAATTAGCACATGCAAAACTCAAAGTTGATGAATATTCCATAATTTGGCATAAAAATATATCTGAAACTGTTAAAAACATGCCAGAAAAATGGATTAAAAATAGATGAGTTTAAGACTCATCAAATTCTCCAAAACTTAAAGTTTTGCTAGTCCCCAAGTAAAGAAAATAAAATTTTGTTTGTCCTCAAACAATTTAGCTTTGATTTTTAAGGGCATTTTTCTGTTTAAAGCTCAATTGGGCACGAAACATAAGTCAATTGTAAAATTACTTTTAAATATGTTTCCAATCATAGAATCAAGAAGATTTTCAATTAAGTTCACTGAACCAACAAATAATTCATATGGTGTAAACAATTTAATCATTAAACCTTGATTTTTATATGTGTGCTGGTCTTTTCTCTTTTTCCTTGGCAGATCAGTTAATCTTCCGAGATAATACTCAGTTGGCATACTCTTTTTTTTTTTTTTTAAAGTCTCATATACTTGTTCATCATATTACTCTCCACTAATGTAGGCATAATACCACTTTCAAGATCAAATAGGTCTTTTAGGCTTGTAATGTGTGGTTTGGGTAATTAGGTAGATAATTGAACACTTTAAGCTCAATTTTACCCAGACTTCACTGACAACTTACACTCTTGCCTTCTTGATGCATCCTTCATTTCTCTTGATTGTAAGTTTATAACCTTCCCATCAGGTTTGTGCATCTTTATGCATATTCTTCATTGTGGTATCTTTTTCTCTTTTTCATTGTCCACACACAAAAGATAACTTCTCTCCCTTATTTTAGAAGCTTTTTTTACTTTTCATCTCTTACCAAGTTTGATGGAATGACGCAATGTTTTGTCTTTTTAAGCTTTCTACCTCCCTTAACGAACTTTGGGTTAATAACTCCCATACCAGTTGGCATTAGGGTACTAGGTGTTGAACACCCCTAAGGACTTAATTGTTCCAAGGAGGAAGGCTACAAGACCAAACTCATTCCTCCTTCATGTTTTTCTTTTCATAGCCTCTTTCATAATTATCTTCATCTTTTCTTATCTCTCTGCATTTTTCTTTCACAACCCTTTTTATCCTTCTCTACAACTTGAAATAATATTTCCTCAAACTTGTCCTTTTTTGTCATTGATGTATTTTTTTCTAATAATCTGGGCAAATAAGGGTTCTTTATTTTAGGATTATGTTTAGGGAAGGAAATTGGCTTCTCATTTGCTAGTTGATGATGAGATTGGCTATAGGCTCAAATAAGGAACTAGTGTATATGCTTATGCATATCATAGGGGCAGGCTTTGAAATGTTCAAACTTCCAAGAATGGCCTAAATCATTTCCTGTTAGTGGTATTGCCTAGGATTTCGCCTTGACTAATAATCTAACAAGTTCTAGGACATTGGAGAGCCTACTGTGATGGATCCCAGAAAATGTTCTTAATCTTGGCACAATTTCTTTCAAAGTTACTATTGACCATGTGCAAAGTTTATCATGATTTTTACAACCAAACTTTTTACACAAACAAAATTATAGGTCTTATCTGTTCCATCAATTTATTTAAGCCTTCCTTATTCTTGAAGTTCAACACATTTATTTATAACCTTACAACTTTTCATTTCCTTTCATTTTATCCTAACCCAATGCATCTATCAGATTTTTGTTTGGTTTTGAGATTTGTTGTTGTGTTGTTTAACAAGTTAAGAGGTTCATTTTAATCATGCATTCAACTCAAAACAATGCAACACAACCACAATTTCATTCTTTGTCGATTCAATCAACCAAACATCTTTGCAACAATTTAACTATTAAATCCGAGGTAAATTGGTTTCTCATTATTTAACTAAGCTATTTATTGAAACTTCATCTGATTCAATTTATTAGTAAACACAAAGGAAAGCACACATACACAAAATACACAAGGAAATTGAACACCAATTTGACCTGAAATACCTGAATTATATTTCAATGAATGTTTCAAGGGTGGACATTAGGTACAGAGAGGGAGAAGAGATGGAAGAGCAGGGTGAGCTATTTTCTTTTTCTGTCATGCCTATGGGAGGGAGGTAGGTTAACTGGATCTAGTTTATACCCAACTGCAGAAGGTGAGAACTCAGGGATCTGGACTTGTGGCTGCCTTCTCCACTTCTATTTAGTACAGACCACTCCATGATTAGGGCTAATTGCTTGATCATTTCATTTTGTCTACATGATAAATTCAAAGGTTCCCTCAGGCTCTCCCGAATTAAGTGAGTATGATTAGGTTTTTGTTGATCATATCAAAACTTTCCGTCCAACACTTCTCCTTGTAGTTTAAGGTGCCCTCTAATTTTTTGTCCATTTTTTAAATTAGAGTTCTTATCTCCTTCTTATGCTCCTTGTACAGATACCTAAAGGCATCTTCCTTCTACAAAAAGTTCTTCTCCATAACATCCTCCCTATCTTTCATGATCTTGAGTAGCTCACTGTCTCTCTTGAGATGATCTGAGGGAAAAGCATCTTCTCTTGCTCTCAATTCTTCACTCAACTCTTGTTCTCTTATTTCTCATCTACTCTTCCATTCCTCATCTTTCTTCTTTAGAGCTTCTTCCAAATTTTGGTCCCTCATTTTCAACTCAACCTCCATGTACTCATCCCTGAGTTGCAGTTGAAGCTTCAGTTAGTTGTCCCTCTCTTCCATTCCTTGACTCATGGCCTTCAGCAAGTCTAGCACTGCAGCATTGCCACTTAGAGGCTCTGAGCTTTCAGCCTGCTCAGGGTAGACTTGTCTCACCTCAGGGGAGAAGGTCAGTACTAGGCTCACACTTCTCTACCTTTGTTAGAGCTCTGGTGCTTCATCTTTAAGGTACATTAATTCTTGTATTCCTATTTGGTTCTTCTCCGCTTCCCTTACAACCACTTTGTCTCCCCTATTTCTTTTTTTAGGCCCCTTAGTGATTCCTGTTAATGTCAGCGGCGAAGTCTTGGGGCAGTTCTCCTCTTCTTCCCAGTCTCCTTGGACACCACCTAAGATGCAGAGTCTTGAAATTAGTGATGGGTGAGGAATCAGCCCTTTGTATCCTCCTATGTAATAACTTAGAATTGAGTTTTCTATTATCTTGCCCACACTGAATTTATAGCCCTTGAGGATGGCATATAATAAGACTGCCTCTTTCTCCACTGTGCATAGGTGTTTGGAAGCGGCATGGCGAACATAAAATAAAAAACGACACCTTTGTTAGTTTAGTCGGTCTCCTCGGCGATGGACTCGTCTGGGTCCTTCTGGTGGCATTCCACTTTCCCTTGCCATCGATGGCAGTGCCTACAATATTAAGTAGTCAGTGCTTCCACCAGTCTTTTGAATTTCGACCCATTATTCTTCTCCTGAAGATTGTAGGTGCGATATATTTGCTCTCTACTGAAGGATATCCATTTTCCTCTTATGTATACAGTTTTATCCTTCATTCCCACCATATTTGCGTAGAAATCCTTCACCACATCCACAAATCCTAGAGCTTTGTGCTCCAAAAACAGATGCCATCCCTTGCTTTCGATCAGTTCTTGCAATGGAGAAACCCATTTGTTGAAGCCTTTCTCCCCAATGAAGTCTCTGTACTGCAGTTTGTCCTTCCAAGCAATATAAGCCATATAAGAGACCTAGTCACTAGCTTTTTGTTTGTTTCTCTCTCCTTCTTTGAGCACTACTTTCCTTTTTCCTAGATTGCTGTGCCTTTCGAAAGCTCTCAGTTTTCGCCACTTTCCTCACCTTGCTCTGCTACTACTTGAGTGGCTTGAACTGTTTCATTCTCCAACTCAGCATATTCTTCCATGATTTCGTTGAGGTGTGGAACCAGGTTTATGGGCTCAGACATCGTGAGCGAGTGGTATAAGGATCTAGGGTTTAGAACGAGTAAGAGAGATTCGGTGAGTGAGACTGAAAGGTTTGAATGTTATGAGCCAGATGACTCTTCAGTCTTCATACTTTTATATTTATAGGCTAAGAGTTGTTGTGCTTCATTAATTTTCGCGACAAATTTTTGACCTAAAGTTGTGCCCTTTTAATCTGGTGTAGCGACATAGAGAAATGATGTCGCGACATAAATTCCCTTTCTTGTAATGTCCCCATTTTAGCTTTACTTTGTATATAAAAGAAACATGTGCAACATAAATTCTTACCACCACTTGGGTGAGATTTTTATACTTTCTTTTGTCGTGACCTGGGAAAGAAGGTATTGCCCTGGTTCCACTAGTGAGACATAACCTAACTCACAGTCGCGATGAGTTCTGTTGAGCTCCAAAATTTTTGCACATTTTTCATACGTTCCAGCCATTCAAACAATGACATTACTCTGATAAAGTCTTTCCACTTAGTTCGAACATGAAAACAAGCTATTTCCTCAAACAATCTCTCAGTATGAGCATTGTCTAACAACTTCACTCGATATCATTCCTTCGATTCATTCAACAAGGCATTGGCTTAGGTTAGCCTGAAAGTTGTCTAATTTTACACTCTAAAAATCTTTATATTCCCCCATTCAACTATGCATTATTATTAAACAAATTGAAATAGAGAAATACTCCCCTTGTAGCTATTTTATGCACATTTTAGTTTGAGAAAGTGTTCTTTCTAATAATATCTCTTTCTAGTTCATCTTCCATGTTCTTGCAAAAAAAAAAAAATCAGCAGTCTATCAAACTTCATAATAAAATTTATAACAAAATTAAAACTAAAACTTCAAACTCATAAAGTAATCAACATTAATCAAACTATCAAAATTAAAATTATGCTTGAGTTGCCTCCCCAGTATTTGCTCAGGTTAATGTCCTTAGCGAACACTTTGTGCGGGATGTCTTCATTTCAGTAAAACTCTTTTCCCTTTTCAAAATCTGGATCTACTTCATTTATGCTTCCACTAAGATAATGCTTTAGTCTCTGACCATTTACTTTAAATTCACTTCAGTTATCTTTTAGTATTCTTGCTCACAAAGAGGTGTACTTGTTACCGATATGTGGGACACCATAACACCCCTTTAGTTCGACGGGTGGCGGATTGAATCGGTTCCGGGACTCTTTCGTTTAATTCTTTTTGTTTTGCTTCATTTGGTTGTTTTATTTTGCAAAGTGTCGCGACCGAATCCCAGCTGCGACCAGAAGGGAAGGATGCGAGCCGGAGCTCGGTTTGCTCAAGACGTATTTTGAGCATTTTTGCTCAAAAACATTTTATTTGACATGACATAGTTTTATGGTTTTTCAATTCACGCGGAAGCATTTTCAAATGGTGAGTCCATAAACATTTACTCTTATACAATTCGTTTTGCAAAATGGCGATATCTTGCCTTTACAAAAATATTTGCTTAAACTTCATGAAAATATCACATGTTGAGAATGATGATATTAGCCATATGGCCGGGGTATATACTTATACGCGCTGACTTTCTCATGACTTTGCAGCCTTGATCTTGCCTTCTTTCATGTTTACTTTCGAAACTGCGCATAGATAAAAACTACTGCGCTAAGCATTTTCATGCTTAGTGGTTCTATCTGATTATATCCCGATTTTAGGTTTAACACTTGACATGCATATATCATAAAACCATGTTTTTATATCAAACTATACTCATGTTTATTCAATTTCATGCTTTCACTTTACAAATCCATTGATCATATCAAAAATAGCATTCTCACATGCTTTAAAATTTATAACTCAAATCATGATTTAAGCATATACTCCCAAGGATCTGTTTGGTTTTACAAATCCCATTTACACTCATCAAGTTTTGTTATTTCACTTTGTCATACAATTCACATTCATGGCGATTAGTTAAGGTGAATCCGTCATTTTATCGATGATAAATGACCAGCACATTTAACAATTTCGGTCTCCGCTCATGATGGATGCCGTTGGTACCACCATGTGATGCACTTATAAATGCCATGCGCCATCAAGGCGGATGTTGGTGCATCATGAAGTGGGACGTTTGCCCGTGCCATACACCATCGCTGACGGATCTTGGGGTGGTGCATCCACCAAATTAGGACATTGGACAATTTCGGGTTGCCTTCATGACAAATTCAGTTGGTGAATCCCGCCATGTTAGATGTTTGGTACATCAATTCAATGTAAGATGTCAAGAATTGACCAATTCATTTACAATTCAATTAATCAATCGCATGCAATTAATTGTCAACATTTCAAATATCACATTTTCAAATCCACATGCACTTTCGTAATATCATTTCAAAGATATGCCATTTCATATAAACCCATTTTAGTTGTTGGTATACTACCAAAACACTTGAAATAGGATAAAAGGGTGATGTTTCAATAGAGAAGGCATCGGATGTCGTTTTCTTCCCTTAGATCTGGGTCACAGGATTGGGTGATCCTCACGTCCTAGTTAATAACAAGTGCGCCACTCTCTTAGTGGATAAACAATTATTAAACATTTTTAGTGAATGACAACAAATTTATGTTCGTTAACGGTCTTAGGTTAAGATTTATGCACGCTGAAGGCGCCGAAATCGTCGAGGCGGAGTGGTACATTTTTATTTAGTTTTATCCTTATTTGAACTATTAATAATTTATTAGGGTCCTTAATCCTTCGATTAATACGAATCTGAGATTTTGAGACAAAAATCCAAAATTTGCTCTGAGCCTTAATGACGGAGTGGTGTCGTTAGCGGCGTAGCACTGCTATCTTCGCGGTGTAGCCCTTTGCCCGCGGCCGGCGTAGCGCCAGCTCACGGCAGTGGCGTACTCGAGGATACCAATTTGGCTCCCTCGGCCTCATGACGAGGGCATCCCACGTTGCGGCGTGGGACCACGCCACGGCGCCGAGACTCTGTGGAGTAGGCGTGGGTTCCTGCGTAGGCGTAGGGCCGATACTAGTTTCCATTTTGCTCATTTTTTGATTTTCTTCAAAAATGCTCAAAATCTCAGAGCAAAACATAGGAAACTCACGAAATTACTCCCGATAACATCTAAACCAACCATTAGAAAAACCGTGGATGGATTAGGGTTTTCTAACCAGCATCATTAAAGAAATCTAGGGTTTGGTTCTTACCTTTAATCCTTGAATCTTCTTACCCAGATGCTTGATCACTTGGGAACCATAAATGAGGATGATCTCACCCAGGGAAATCATATGCACAAAATAAGCTTTCTCTCTGGCTCTCTTCTTAAAAACATTTTTTGTAAAAAAGTGTTATTCTCTATTTTGTTTAGTGCCTTCCTCTTTAGAAGTGTAGGCCATGTTGGCACACAAATTCCATTTCTCATTTTCTCTTTTTGAGGTGCCTAATTTTCACTTTCATTTATGTTTTAATTCACTTTAGCATTTTAAACATTCTATTCTTGACCCTTAGGTCCTCATTTCCAAAATTCAAATTTTTCACTTTGGGTTTTCTTAGGGTTTCCAGTAATTTCCTAGGTTTAGCATATAACATTTTAATCATATGTTCACATATTCATTTTTCACTTTCACAATTTAACAATCAATGGATTTCTTAGAAAAAACCCAGTTTGGCTCGATTCATACAGAATATTTTATAAAATTATTATCAGTACAGGGTATTTTGGGTCTAGGGACTACTCCATCTTTGGAAACTGTTTCCACTTTGGAAATAGTTTGAGCTTGGAGTTGTATGAGAGGACTTAATCTCTACGCAGCCGTTCCTCTTGAGGAATCTTACTCTTTTGTATTTTCTTTTTCATGGGTGGGTGTCAGCAGCTTCATTTCTCATTCTTAGGATCATTCATTTGGGTGATCTCTCTTTTCCTTGCGGCTTGAGAGTCTGATTCATTTCTTGATGTGACATAAGCTTTGTATTCAATTCTAAAGTGACAAGGTTTTCCAATATAATTCTATATAGGAGACATTCCAGATGGGGTTTTGTAAGCGGGTCGCCTCGCGCGATGCATCGTCCACCTTGATAGACGATATTTTAGCATGTTGCGACTTTCCTAAATTTCTTTATTTCCCTATTGATTTCTGCTTTATGACTATTTAAGGGTGATAAGCCCAGCCATATGTGGAGTTCCATATTTGCTCTGAGTTTGCAAATTATTTTACCAAAATGACCTCATAAACGATGATTATTCTGGGTACCATAAATCTGCTCAAAATATTTCTTTGTATAAACTGTCCTTTGTGGTAGCATCATTTTGGATATTTGATGCTTCCACCCATTTGGATACATGAAATCCCACTGACTAGGAGAATGTATATATTACCAAGCGATGATGGGAAGGTCCATGAAATCCTATTCCCCAGGTATAATCTATACCACCAATTCCTTGCTTGCATGGGCATTTCATTTCTTCTATTGATGTTACCCATTCTCTAACAAGCATCACAATGTTTCACCCATTTAAAATAGTCTTTGAATAGAGTAAGCCAATAAAAACCTGATTCGAGGATTTTCTGGGTTGTTTTGTCTCCTGCAAAGTGTCCACCATATGGTGATGCATGTGTTTCTCACATAATACCACCTTGTTAATTACGGAACACATCTCCTTATATGTTCTTATATGCTCAATACTATAAAGTAGTGGGTCATCCCGAATATAGAATACTATGACTAGTTCTCGATTTTTCTTTCACGGTGATGAATTCGGGTGACCGCAATTCCTGACTAAGTAATTGACAATATCAACATACCAGGGTGCTTGAACTGATAACAAAAACAGTTGCTCATCAGGAAAATTTTATGCTATTTGAGTTCCTTTTTCTTTTCTAGCTGTCATTTCCAATCTAGAAAAGTGATATGCTATCACATTGTCACAACCCTTCTTATCTTTAATATTAAGATCAAACTCTTGTAGTAGTAGTACCCATCTGACCAGTCTTGGTTTGGCCTCCTTATTTGCGATTATATATTTAATTTCAACATGATTAGTGTGTATTATAACAGCAGGACCCCAATATGAGCCTGAATTTTCATAAAGAAGCAAACACCATTGCCCAGCATGCATTTTAAATGGTGGAGATAGTTCTCTTGTGCCTCATTAAAGGTTTTGCTAGCATATAGTATATGACAGAATATCTTTCGGTTCTTTGTCCCGATACAACTCCATTGCATAATCACTAGCTTCACATAATTTCATAATCATTGTTCAGTGAATTGTCGATATGATGAGGAGATGTCACTAATTGGATTTGATTTTATTCAAATCTTTGAGATTTTAACGTGTTCATGAAATCAAATTTTGCATCTTTTCAAGCGATCACATAATGATGCGGAGATTTTTGAAGTCTTTATGAATCTTTTGTAAAAACGGTATCATGTCGAGGAGGCTCTTATCCTTAGTATTGCGGGTGGCGTAAGATTTTATAATAACTTTTTCTTGATACACTTTTGATCGTGAGAAATACTTGTGTCCCGAGAAGACAATGCACATACATTATCTATAAAATTGGCATTTCTCTGAATTTAGAGCTCGTTTTTGTCTTGACACTCCACAAAAATCTTATTTCTAAATTTTTAAACAATTCTCAAAACATGATCCATATCTTGAAGTCATCCATGAGATTTCCATAACCTCTTTTGAATCGGAAAACATGAACATCAAATCTTTGAAGGTGGCGGGGGTATTACATAATCAAAGGCATGTCTCTAAAAGCAAATGTGTACTTATGGACATGTAAATGTAGTTTCTCTTGATCTATAAGAACATAGCAATGGTTATAACCAGAATATCCATCGAAAATAGTAGTGGGGTGCCACACTTCTTTTGTCCGACATTTGGTGATGAAGGTGAGGGGATAATGGTCGCTACGGTAGAGTCATTGCAGTGTTACCGTAGTCTATACACTCATCTGTAGTTCTTGTAGGAATCAATTCATTTTCTCATTTATGATCCGCGGTGAATCCTCCTTCTTTGGAACCACATGGTATAGGCTTACCAGAAATTTATATGGGATTGCCTATATATATGAAACGCATTTAGCCATTTTGAGAACTTCTTTTAAACTACTTCTTTAAAATTACTAAATTTAGCCTTCTCGATGTTCTATAAATTTTGGCATTCCTCACTAGAAATGATCTTGTACACAGAGATAGAAGGGTGATTCATTTGGATCTTCTATGGACTGAGCTATTTGTTTCTAATATTTGAGAATCTCCGGCGGTTTTGTTCTTCAAGCTCGATGGAGTCAAATTGCAATGATGGCCCCGGTTTTTCCTTTTAAGTTTGCAAAAGCATGCCGAATGTCAGTGTTAATTCTTTTGAATTAAACCCTGAACTTTGTTTACTTCAGCATCTTCTTATACTTAACTATTGGTTTTCTGTATTATTTTCTTCCAACACTAAGTCTTTGCCTTTTCAATTTAACATTGGAGTCTAAATTTAAACTTCAAGATGCTCCAAGATACTGGAAATTCATCTCACATTCTCATTCATTGAACTCAAAAATACAATCATTAATTAGATTCGAGAAGGCCCGGTGGGAATTTTTGTTTCTCTCACAAATCTCACAATCATCATTACTTAGTTAAATGAAATTGAACTTTCTGAAAATACATTAATCGATTTGAATTGATGGGAATTTTGTTTCTACAATCTCATAATCGATTACTTAGTTCGGTACATTTCAAAGCGTGATTGAGTTGAAGTGCCTTGCCTCATCTCTCGACCACAGAGTTAATTCTTCCTTTCACGATCAATCTTTGCTCTGTTGGCAGAAAGGTCTTCTGACAGCGGTGGGACTTGTTTGTCTTCCTCTATATCAATGACTACAAAGTCCACTGGGAAAATGAATTTTCCCACTTTGATCAACACATCTTCTAAAATGCCCTCAGGATGAGCCAGTGTTCTGTTTGCCATTTGTAAGGTCATGGCTATGGGAGTAAGTTCCCCCAAACTTACTCTTTTAGCAATAGGCAAAGGCATCAAGTTGATGCTTGCTCCAAAATCACATAGTGCTTTTCCCATATCAGCATGCCCAATTTCATAGGGTATGAGTGAGTGCTGAATCCTGCATCTTTATCTTCTCTGGTAAGGAATTCTACAGATTCTTTGCTGCTTGTAGGTTGTTGTCGAGCTCACTATTCCTTCTTAATGATCCTTCTTTGCGCTCGATATCTCCTTCATAAATTTTGCATAAAGAGGCGTTTTGAGTCAATGCCTGCGAGAAAGGAGATGTTGATATCTATCTTCTTAAAAATGTTTAAAAGACTCTGAAATTACTCTTCTAGCTTTGCCTTGCAAGCCTTTGAGGGAATGGAACTTGAGTTCATAAGCCTTAACCTCTTAATTTTTCATAGATTTTCTTTTCCACTGTTGCTCCTGGTTATCTTTCTTTGTTTTCTCTTCCTCTGTAGTTTATTTGTCTTCATCACAAACTCTTCTCCAATTTCTGCATAATTCTCTTCCTCGATTGTCCCTCTTGACTCTTCTCTTTTCAGTTTCTCTACCACTTCTTGGGGAGTTCTTCTACGGTCTTGATCAGGGAAGAGTGTACAGTACATATGACCTTAGGGCGTACTAAGGCATTAAAGTGCCATTAGTATTTTGGAGATAGAAATTATAAAATGATAAATTATGGAACCGGGATTATTAACTGAGAATAAGGGTACAATGGTCATTGAGCAAATGGGACATGAAGGTTAAAATCAAGTAGGGATAGACGTAATAGAAATAAAACAAGTTAAGTTGCAATATTAAAGAGATGAGGATTTAGTTTGCAATTAGTAAAACAAATATTAGAATATAGAAATACGTGGGAAAACGAATGAAACTCATTTTGGTCTCCCAGAAAGGCTAAGGGCTCACGTTTTGGAGAGGAGGAGAGAAGAGCAAGGAAGGAAGAAGAGGAAGAAGAAGAGAGAAGGAGGAAAGTCAAAATCGAGATATGTTTTGCCTTGGAATCATGGGTATTTGGATTCTTGGGTTTGGTATGGAGATTAGTTATCCTTTTGGTCTGGGGTTTGTGGAAGGTGCACATAAACCCTTGAATTATTGAGGTTATGAGTAAACCCCAGTGGTGAAAATAAACATGGAATATCAAAGAACCATATGGTTTTTAGAAGAATTGGTGAACCTTTGGGTGAATTCATAGGATTTTTACCTAGGGTTTTGTGGTATGAGTTCCAAACCACCGATACAAGTATTTTGGAGTTGTTTTTGGATGATTTCCATGATGATTCTTGAGGTGTTATGGATTATAGAAGTTGTATGAAGTTAATTGGTATTTATCAAAAATTAACTTAAAAATAACAAATATGGGCAAGGAATTTGGAGGGTGTCTGGGATACGTATACGAGGGTGTCTGATCTGCAGGCCACGACCAACTGTCTGCAGTCTGAGTCGACTTGTACACATGCGGGGCTAATAGAATCTGACACAGTACCGGTACGAGGTCAGTGTCGATACGAGGTGAGCGAAATGCCCGAGAATCTTTGTGTTTTTTTGTAGAATTAGCTTTGGTCGATACCACCGATGGTTGCAGGAACCTTAGGAAATGATTTAAGAGAGGTTGAATAAGATTGGAACTCGGCCAGCGTAGCGCACCTCACTTGCTTTGGCGAAGCCGCCGCCCAGCGTGTGATCGAGTGTGACGCTACGTGCAGGAAGTAAGTTAAGATTATGCGATTACGTGGGCAATTAATATTTCGCGTATCTTCCAGGATTCAGAGTCTTAGGCTAAAAGCAAAGACGGAAAAAAAAAAAGTGTGGAATCGTGCTCTCCCGAGTTTAGCAATGAGGTGAGTGTTCTAAACCTATTTTTCTCAAATACAGTGTATCATATTATTATAGCCCCAGAACTTTTACAACGGTGTTTAATGGTTTTGAATTATTCCCAACCATGTTTAAAGCGATGAGTTTAGAAAGAAGTAATGGTTTTGGATGCATTCAATCATATTTAAAAAAGAAAGCAAGCAAATGGTTTTGATTTTAAAAACCATAATTGAAAAACGAAGCAAATAACAAAATGGTTTTGAATTGTAAACCATTTTTTCAAGCAAATGGCTTGATGGTTTCGTTGTAAAACCATATTTCAAGAAGCGGCGAAGCAAGCAACAAATGAATATTCGAAAACAAAACTAACAAAATCACTGAATTAATAGCCAATAGGTCGAGGAGGGTATTAATGTGCGCGGTGGAGTTAGGATCTCATACATGCATTTTAGTTTTGCGGTGGCAAACTTAGGTCGTATCATGCGTTTAAAGGATCTGTAGCCGCGTCTGGGGTATATAAGGTTATGAGCTCTAACTAAATTATGAGTGATGGCGACCACGGTCAATTCCACCATATTTCTGGAAAAGGTGATCTGGAGACACGGATCACTCCCGCGCACGGTGGTTGATGCCGACAGAGTGTTCACTTTCGGGGTGATGACCAGTATAAGCCTCGATGGTTGATGTTTATAAGCATGATATCCCGAGTTTCAGAAAATCGACCATTGGTGCTGATTCCATAGAGTTTTAAAGCGTGGAGTTGACCCGGGCTCCCGTTTAGATTTCAGCGATCGGTTGAGCTCGGGCTTAGGTAGGTTTTAAAACGCAGCGGTTGAGCCAGGCTCCTAAGTTTCATTTTCAAAGCATCTCGGTTGAGCCCAAACTCCGTATTTATAAAGTTTTAGAAACATTTTTCACCAGGGTAAGTGTTTTATACATTTTGAAACAAGAAGTTTATGAAAGGTTTTTTATAAACTTTAAAAACAAACAAAGGTAAAACAAGCAAACAAGAGAATGGAGAAAGTTTCTAAACTTTTTAAAAGAAAGAAAAGTAAAAACAACGAAAGTATTAAAGTTTTATAAACTTTTAAAAAGAAGCAAGCCAATCTGAACAAGCGAGAAAAAAGGTTTAGAAACTTTTAAAGCAAGCAAAGCATAGTAAGCAAGCAATACTTTTGGAAAATAATTGTAAAAGTAGGTTTTACAGTTTTGAGATGTTTCAGGAAAAGCGACATTTTATAAGCGTACACTCATTGAGCTCGTTTAGCTCGTTATTTTCTATTTAAAAACTATTTTCCAGTGCAGTCTGTAGAAATGACTGGGTATGTCGGATTGCCACGACATGATATAAGTCTTTGCATGTAATATTATATTTTGTAAGAATATATATACTTTGAATTTGTATAATGGAACATATGTATGTACACTAGTGTAGTCTTTGTGAGAATGTGTTGGTATCTTCAGTTTGCCACATTTGGATAAAGTATAAATTGGATATATACAGAATTTGGAATTATACTATGCGACCCAGTCATGCTGTAGGAGTTTTCCATTTTGCTAAGATTTTACAAATCCTAAGTTATAAATAAAGAAAATTTTTATATATGAGGTTTAAAAAGCGAAGCAATACGACCGGCTTCCACACGAAATTTCTAGTCGTTAAGAATTAGGGTGGGGATTCGATGGAGTGGCAAACACCACCGCTTATTTGGTAGGGGGTGGGGTAATGTCCTCTGATCCTTAGGATCCTTCCCTTCCTTGTGTCACTTGAAATGAATCCACGGTGGTCACGCATAATTAGGAGTTAGCTGCCCTACACGAAGATATCAGTTGCTCAAAGGGCATTGGTGTTGGCTTGAAACACAGTGCGTTTACGGAATCTTTGCTAGCTCGGCCAAACTTTGTTCTTGGCATATTTGTAGCCTTTTCCCCCCATGAAAGAAAGCATCTAGTCTTCAAAGGATTCAATCATTTTTTGACCCTGATATTCTCCTCTATTGTCCCTCTGTTGTTACTATTTTTGGAACCTGGGCTAAGCATAAGCCTGATGGTAATTATGCAAGCGGGTCAGGGCCTGCGTAACTCCTCCATCATATGAAAAGAGGTTTTCATGGTTCCTCGATCTTGGTGTATGAGTAATGTTTGGCAAGTTGGGGTTAGGCTTGAAGTGATAACTTCTTTGCTCATTCATGTACTTGGTCTCCTCAACTTGGTAGGCCTCTTCTTCAACTGGTCCCTCAGCACTACTTCTAATTCCTTATTTTACTGCCACTTCAAGTGCAGTATGCATTCTTCTCTCAATGTTTCTAAGTTTGTTCACCACTGCATCCAGTTTTGCTTCTATGGCAGTCATACGGTTCAACTTAATCAAACCACTTCCTTAGATCTAACACTTCTCTGTGAAGAGCTTTAGATGAACCTTGTATTGCATTTGGCAAAGATCTTGTCCGACTACCTTGCCCTCCTTTTCACTTTTTCTCTTAAAAGCCCCACACCAGGATGCATCAATTATACTTTTGGAGGCATAATTCATAACATGATAGAATATATCCATCTGAGTGGTCATATCTATTCCATGCTTAGGGCATCTTTTTAAAGTCTCTTGTATATCTCCCATGCATTATAGAGACTCTCATCTTCCCCACCTAGCGAAACCGATTATTTCTCTTCTTACTCTCCAGGTTAAATTTTGAGAAAAAATACGCTCATATAGGCCTCCATAACTCTTTTGGGTTCCACTAATCATTGTTTGTTTTTGTTTATCTTTGGTTTTATTATCTCTAAAATTTCACCTCACTATATCATTGGGACGCTTAGATTGTGAATGAATCAAGTGATGGTACCTAATCCCAGCCAAAACGATACAATCCTGTAGGAACCATTTTAGGTTTATAAAAGCCACTTTATGCTTGTGACACTTCTGGGTTTGAGTTCGATTTATAATTCTATTTCTTTATCATCACTTTACATAGAACAAGTAAAATCTACAATTAAGGTATTGTAATCAACCTAATCAATTAACATGTGGCATATGATAGTGGGGCGTGTAGTCATTACTACGAACAATCGGAGTATAGTATGGACTGAAAGGATAGCATTGCACAATATATATTATTTATGGAAAGTTTCGCAGTCAAACGCTTGACTCTCCATGTTTGAGAAGTGCTTTAAAGGAAATCGCCCTTAACACTTATTGTACGCACTACATATTATTTAATATGAAAGGCCTCTTCATTAATGCACTACATATTATTTAATATGAAAGGCTTCTTCATTAATTTGATATTTACGTTGAATTGATATAGATCTTTAATCGAATTAATGATTCATTTTATAATAGCATGAAGGAAATCATGATGGGATCATGATAATAAGATTCCTATCATGTCTGATTATGTAGTGTCTAAATTATTCCCTAGTCATAGGATCAACGAGTGGACATTGTTGGTGGGACGAGGAATGGCATGTCATACTCCCTTGATTGATTGGTCCAGCCAAATAGATCTTATAAACTATGACCATGAGTTGATCAGAATTGACACGTGGATGTTTGCTAAGAGTAGCTAACTACATCGGAGACTTGTCCTAAGACAATCATATGGACAATCTATTTAAATGTAGATGATTGTCTCATCATAGCAATAGTGCAAGTATCTTTAGACTTGAGGTGCTTAAGGATATCTTGGATGTTGATTCTATACTTTGACCTCAATCCATGTTGCCTTTTGGAGGTCGTTCTTTAGATGATGATCAAGTATTGTTTGAGGTGTTCGAAGGTAATTGGGTAGCCAACAAAGGATTCACCACTCCCAATAGAGGGAGGGTATACCTATGGCCTTTTGTTGGAATCATTACTCGAAAATCTCTGGGCAGAGTAGAATGCTATGAGGAGTGTCTTTAAGTGCATAACTGATAAGTAATGAATCCAAGGACAAGATCAAATATCACTTGGGCTAGATTTGGCATATCTAGTCTAGTGGGAGCTACACATTGTCCATGCTCTGATCCTAGTGGGGTATAGATTTGTAAAAGGACGAATTGCACGATATTTGTATATGGAAGGGTATGTGAGTCGGGACCACGACTCGGGTTAATTGAGGCCATGATGTGTTCTTTGGGTACCGCTTATTACTTGCTCGGTTCAATAGTTGAATCAGGTGGCCAACATAACTAGAACCTAATAGGTCACACACTTATAAGTGTGTGGAGCTTATATGAAACGGATTTGGATGTGATCTAAATGTGAGGGAGTTTATTCTCGAGAATAGAATGTCATGGGGTTAGTAGAATCTTGGGTTGGCCCTGCATAAAGATAACGACGCCAGGCTTGTTACGGCAGCGCCCGGATTTTTCGAGTCGTTTTTTTTTTTGTCTGAGTTCGATGCTTCTCTGCTTCCATACCCAAAATATATGAAGACATATTGTTCCACAATATATTTTACAAAATCACGCTCCAAGGCCACAACGACCTTCTTCCACACTCACGGCCTCGATGGAGCACGTGTACTCTCAGGTATGCACGAAAGGGATTACATTGGGTGAGCAAAGCTCATTGAAGTAGTAATCTCCTACAAAGGGTTACTCCTTTAAGTGCACATGCAATGATTGCATAGAAAAACACGCATTCAAGTAAGATGCACCATGAATGTCAATGCATGAATGTCCTCATGTGCCCGTATCCGGAGTTACTCACCCAGGCTCCTCACACCTACCTGGGCGGGTGTGAAATGACCGTCCTTTTATTCCACCAATGACCTTTTTCAAGGAAACAAGAACTTTTGTTTTCAAGAATTTGTAACCCATTGGAAACACCTCCGATGCACGACTTGACTGTAGTAAAATTCGTGTGCCATTTATTTGTGGAGCCGCAGTTTTTCGGGTTTCCGCGCCGCCTGCATGCAGTTCCAACATTTTCTGAACTTATGTAGGGAATCATGTCTGCTTAGTGAATAACATTCCAGGTCTTTCACCACTGAGGTCTACCCCCATCTTGCTATGCCCAACGTTATATTTATTTCATTAGTTTCAAAACAGTTTGACTCATTTGGACTCTATATTTCCCGAATCCATCGATCGGTACCATACACAATTTTTGACCCATAACCTGATGTGCAGAAGTGACACTAACTTGGTCTTAGATCCATTTTGCGTACACTCACACCCGTAATAATGCGATGTGTAATTGCACATCGTCTTCTGTGTACTAGTTGCATATACATAATCACCATGCACACATATTCGGCCATATTATCATCTCATATTTAAGATTAAACATTTTATTAAAATGTCCACCTGACATATATCTAACATCATGGCTACACACCATGCTATGACTCAGACCATATCTGACACATATCAGCATGTGATTTCAGGCTTGCATGTTATCCACAACCCTAACACACAACTGAACTGGTCAGAGCTAACATGCCTGATTGGACAATGTCCTCCACAGGAGTTTGCAAACATAATCTTGACTCAATGAGCTTTCCATAGGAGTCAAAGAACACGATCGGAATTCGGACAGGGAAAATTATAGCCTTAGAAGTTGGGGTACGCATGATCGGCTTCCTTCTCACCAGGCAGCCTACTCCACTTGACTGGACAGCCATTTCAGTGGCTCAAGGCACCACTACTGCCCACCCGAGAGGTCCCAATGGAGATTTTTCACTCAATGGGCTTTCATGAAGAGTCCAAGGAGAACACCCAAATGGATTGGACCAGAAAGTTATAGCCTTAGGGGGTTGAGGGGATCACTTGCTTGACTAAACTGTCTCACCGGGTGAAGCTACCTCGCCCGGCTAGGACGGCCATTTCCGTGACGCTCAGGCACCCCACTGCCCTTCAAGGGTCCCAATAGGTTTTTACTCAATGGGCTTTTTCCATGGGGTGAGAACACCCAATCGGGTTCAGCGAGAAGGAGATGACTAGAAGTTAAAGGTGTCGCGTGGTGTCGCTTTGACGAACACTTTGTTCTCTTGGGCGACACTCTTGGGCGACCCTTTGGCGAAACGTTCATTGGCATGACCCTCCCTTTGTTTGACGACCACTTTGATCATAGACGGCCCTCTTTATTTTGGCGACTACTTGTTCATAGACTGACCTCTTGGGCCAAGCTATTCATTGTGACCCTCTTGGGCGACCCACTTGTTCGTTATTACCCTTCAGCGTTTTGGCGACCCTTTGTTACGGGCGAAGCCCTCAGCATTTGGCGGCCGCTGTTCGCGGGCGACCCTCAGCGCGACCGCATTCGTGGCGACCCGCTGTTCGCGGCGCTGTTTGGCGACCCGCGTTTGCGACCCCTTTTGGGCGACCTTTATTGGGCGACCTTTGTTCCAGCGACGCATTCGCGACATTTGGCGACATATTCGGCGACTGCGACCGACTGACCCCTCGCTGGCATTACGGCGACCCTTTGTTCATGAACGAGCCCCCTCGCTTGTTTGGCGACCACTGTTCATGGGCGACCCTGCTGACTGGCGACCCTTTGTTCATTGGCGACCCTTTGTTCGCGACAGTGACCCTCTTGGGACCCTCTCGCCCGTTTGACCGCTTAGGTAAAAAGACCATAGCAGTCTGAGTCGAATCGAGAAATTAAAGCCTAACATCAAGTTCATTGATGGGGCTACAACTTATCAGAAGGGATTCACTTCCAGATTCATTTTTATTTCTGACCCAAAACCATTTTAAGGTCCGGCTAGTTGACGAATTGGCATAAAGCCCGGCGGAGCCAGATTGCATTTGGTGACAACGATCAAGGACTATAACTTAGTCTGAGGGTCCATCGGGAAATTAACCCTAGCATCAATTTCATTGATGAAAACACAATTTATCAGAAGGACTCACCACCACATTCCGCTTCTTTCCTACCCAATCGGTTCTAAATTCCGGTTTATGTATGTGCTACCCTCGATGTGAAACCTCGTAGTCTAGTAGTAAACATTTTGTAGGGCATACACAACCACCACACACAACCCGCAGGGTAGAGGGCTTGGTAGGAGAGTACACACCTCATGGTTTTTGTCAAAACTCCCCTGACTCAGTTCATCTGCGAAGCCCGCGGCCATTAAGGTTGAACTCTTCCTCCTCGGCTTGAAGGCCCATTCGGTCCGTCGTCGAAATTTGAGAGAAGGTGGGTCTCTCTCTACATCACTTTCTCTCTTTTCTCCCCACGGGATCAGTCTTTCCTCTATTTAGAAGTATTTCCTCTAAGCCTCTGACACCTTCGCTCACTTTGTCTCTCCCTAACCCGTTTCCTTCCCACTTTGTGAATTCCTGTGAAGGCACATCGAGACACACAGCATCCATAGCATTTGCCTGTCTTACCAGAGACTACTTTCAACCCAGACACGTAGCCCACCTGTTTGCATGCATCCATGTGGTGTGGGACCTCATCACCACACAATAATTTTACTCACATTGTCAATTACCTAAAATAAATTACAATTCCCCAGCATCTCTCGGTGAGATCGACATGGTAGCTAGATTTCGAGGCGTTCTGCGGTGATCATTCGTCATGAGACCTAGAAAAATTCTGGATTTTGGGCCGAAATTACCATTTACCGCCTTTTTTTGGGGGATTCAAAATTTTCGGGTTTTGTCTTCCCTCTTAAAAGAATTTTAGATCGAAATTCCACTCCCGATCCTGAAACGATTCACATGCGCATGTAACATGTACTATCATGTGCCAAAAGCTGTCATTTAGTTATTAAATCACTGCGGCGTACCACTTCCATCCCTAAGCAAGAAGGATGAGGTGGCCATACGCAGTATCCTCGCGCTCCATGTTGCCTCCTCCTCCTGAATTGTTGCGATCGCTCACCGATACCTCGGTCTTGCGTCTCAGGCACGATCCACCTGGCTATCTATGATGTCTTGGTCCCTCCTCAAGGTTCCATACGTGTCAATCTCAATCTTTTCCCCGATCCACTACATGGCGGGATCGGTGTACCTTCGGAGCATGGAGCAGTAGATACTTCATGAACACGACATGGGCGGTAAAGCCCTGGCAGGTGCGGCCTCTGATGCCCACCACTTTTCGGGCTGTCTCGAAGGCCCGATCGCTCTCGGCGATGGCTTCAGGAATGCCAGAGATCGGCCACTCTTAGAGCATCAGCTTTTCGAAAGCGTGATCCACTTGACTCCAGGCTCTAAATTCGGCGTGGCATGCGCATAACTCTTAGGCTCACGTGCGGTGAGGAAGGCGTTGCCGTATCAAATTACCTTTCGGAGGTGTCTCTAATCAAATACGGGCGATGTGGAGCTCTCTACACCGACCCCGACAAATGGTAGTCGGCGCGGCTCGGTATAAAAACTCGTAGGGCTGCCATCGCCTTCGCCTGGAAATAACTTCGTTTGTAGGCGAATTCACTGATGAGGTGCTCTTCCATTCACCATATGATCGGATATGAAGCTGCGATGTCTCTAACACCAGGCCTCAGACCCTCTGGGTGACCATCGTCGAGGTGAAGCTTGTACTCATGGTGGGTAAGTGTTTTGCCCTTAGCCTTTGGAAACTCAGCCCAAAGTGCCGGCGTGACCTGGATCTGTCGAGCCATGTGGATCTTTGGCACTCCATGTGTGGGACTATCTCTCCCGAATATCTGGTGGCGAGATCCTCTCAGTGTGAAGGTCATCTAGCCGGCTAGAAAATGTGCGAGGCTTGTGAGTAGATCCCTTGTCACTTCCATCTTCCCATAAATCCTATGTCTTTCAATTAGGTGGCATTGGTCACAAAATCTATCAAACGTTTGGCCTTCCGCTTCCACTCCAGCCTCAATGACTGAAGTAATATTCCCTATATACACAGCCTTCTAATTTTTCGGCTTTACCTGCCATTGACAATATGAGACATCGTTTGAACAAGTCTCTCACATTGCCCTCGCTGTGCACTCAATAATACTGGCGACGAAGATCCTGGTACATCTTCATGCCACCTGGATGTACGGCAAATCGAGAGCAGTGAAACTCTACCGATCTCTCTCAAATCGATCAACAGCTGGGAACCACTACGTCCCATATCGAGACTACCATCTATGTG